>JAYXIM010003908.1:0-77657 GCA_037575425.1 Anastrepha fraterculus
CAGCCAGCTAAAGTTATTCAAGAGATATCGACCGAAGTCCTCCAGCGAGTTGCGAGTCATTCAAAATTGGTGTTTATGGGTGGCCGCAATACGGTGTAATTGCGACCAATATTGAAAGGGATTATCTTTAAAAAGCAAATTCCATTAATGATTCTACACAACAATAATAAAGATTGCCCAATCAATTTGAATTTTCGTTGCTTTATTTCAACTTAAAATCCGATACCTCTAAATTAATAACTCTTTACTATCAAGTCAAGGTAGCACAAAATTAGTCACGCTATCGGAAGGTTTATAATTTTTGCAAAGCATGGTCAATCATATTTGATTCATCTAAATTTTACATCTAAACAGCTACAGTATACAAACAATACAAGCAAAGAAGCGCATAAAATTCAAAGATTTTCATCACACAACTTTTTTTTTTTTAACTAAAATTATTAAAACACAAAATTTAATGATTAATTTAGATGGCATACCGCCGAAGCGAAGCAAACAGGAAGGAAAAAAATGTCTGTCAAATCATATACGAAAAAAATAAAAAATCAGTAATCCTTAGTCAGTCCCAAAAAATAGGCAAACAAAATCTTGCCGTTTTGCTCACAAAAACAGAGTTCGTTGTAGTAATAATAGATGTCTTAAGCGAACGATATCCATGTTTTCTAGTCGTAGTGCATTTGATTTTGCCCTGATCTCACATAATTTTTAGTTCTATTTAATTGTACTTAGTCTCTGAAGTTGTACAAAACTAAGAGATGCGACTCGAAATAAATAAATAAATATGTAAGCAGGCAGGTATTAAAGCAAGGTATTTCCATTTAAATGGAGGGGATAAGAGAATATATTTTTTTATGGAGATATTTTGTTTGCTATGCTCCAGTCCGAATAGTAGTTGCCTATAAACATATTTGAAAGCAACAGCGAGCTAATAATATTCGGCAAGGCGCATTAATTGGTTTTTAAGAAAGATTTTCGTTGCTTTACCAAAAAACAAAAAAAAACACAAAACAAAAAAAAACAAAAATTAATAAATTAACTAAAATTCCCTAAGTTTCTTTATGTCTTATCTTCAAAATTTCATAAATAATTTTGATAAACTCTTTAATATTCTGCAACGACCACCGAAGCTTTTTATGGGCATGAAAGCTGACGCTGATGCCGCCTCATTATAATTGGACTTTTGAAAATGAAGTCATTAAAAAAATTCATATGCAAAGATTTTATTATACTTTTTGGATGCCAACGAACAATGCATTTAATTTATGGCTTTATTGATGGCGGCAGTGTAAGTAAGTAACAGAGAACTGTGAGCGGACACCAGTACCCGTGAAGATACAAATCTATACACCTATGCACATAAATGGAAATGCATTGTTTGTTTAGGATTTCGGAGTCTAAACTTTAAAGATTTTTATGCGTTTTCAATGCTAAGCCATTTAATGCTTCGAAAGAGTGATAGCCATGAGCAGTTACCCCACAGTATTTGAAGCGGAGCTCCTGGTGACAAAAATTTGTGGCTGAGAGTGACCTTCGATGCTTCTGGATTTTGTCAAAGGGCAAGGCAACCTGCCCATAAGGTATAATAATATTTGTCCTAACGTATGGCGCAGAAGCTTGGACGATGACAACATCCGATGAAGCGACGCTTGGAGTGTTCGAGAGAAAGATTCTGCGTAAAATTTTTGGACCTTTGCACGTTGGCAACGGCAAATATCGCAGACAATGGAACGATGAGCTGTATGAGCTTTACGACGACATAGACATAGCGCAGCGAATAAAGATCCAGCGGCTACGTTGGCTGGGTCATGTCGTCCGAATGCATACAAACGCTCCGGCTTTGAAAGTATTCGATGAGGTACCAGCTGGTGGTAGCAGAGGAAGAGGGCGGCCTCCTCTGCGTTGGAAAGATCAGGTGGAGAAGGACTTGGCTTCACTTGGTGTGTCCAACTGGTGCCGGTTAGCACGAGAAAGAAACGACTGGCGCGCTTTGTTAAACTCGGCCAAAATCGCGTAAGCGGTTATAGCGCCAATTAAGAAGAAGAAATTATCTATTCGGGAGAGGTAAACCGCTTAAAACTATTATATTAAAAACTAAAAAACTAAAATGTAAATACTACAGCGTGAGTGTGTGAGCTTTTCAAAAAGTTTCAATGATTTCCATAGGATATGTAAAGATGAAAAAGGAATAAGTAGAATCTATTCAGTGTTTTGCTCTGAACAAGTACGCTTCAGATTTCTCGCTTCGAGCCTCTTCTGCGAGAAACTGGACCATTTGGCGCGCAAAAAATAATTTTATAACTTTAGCACTAAACGAAAGACTTGCTGAATTATTACAAAACTAAGGTAGGTAGGTGGGGTGGTTGTCATAAAGACACACTTAGACCTTTCGCAGGTCCATTGTGATACCTTTGGAGCTTAACCTTACTCTACGTGTTCCTTTTCAAACCATCCGGTAGCTTTAATAAACGAGCAGAGCTTCGTTAGTTTTAGATGGGCTATGTCCGCTACATCGGTTAGAAATGCTGTATCAAGAGTGCGCAGCCTTCTCATAGCTAGATTTTCACACTCACATAAAAGGTGTCTAACTGTTTCCTCTTCTTCTGTATTAAGACAGCTTCTACAGAAATCGAAGTACGGGAGTCCTAACCTTCAAGATCTTCAATCGACCGCTGTTCCAGTTCGGCCATGTCTGTCTGCTTAGTTCGCATGTTGTGAGGTTTTGCCAGCTTGTATTTACCTTTTTGAATGTTTCCCTGTCTATAAGTAATTTACAAGTGGCTATGGGCATGGGTATCAGCGCCTTATGCGGTTCGAGATAGAGCGGTGTACCGGCTCGTGCAAGTTCATCCGCCTTACAGTTTCCTGCAATATTCCTGTGGCCTGGCACCCAGATAAGGTGCACCTACAAAACTAAAAAACGCATTAAAATATCGAAATATCGGGATCAATAATCATCACTAATATTGGCATGAACGAATTACTGAGAAGTACCAATAGTGAATTCATGAGATACCATTAGACCGAGCTTTAAATTTCTCAGTTATTTTCTAAGAGGTCGTAATGAACCTCCTTCCATGAGATGAGTTTCAGCGCACTAAACAAGGTTATTTTACTGTGACAGCAGCCCTTAGTCGAGAAAAACCTGAATTATTCTGGTATGTAGAACCGGCTGCCTTGGGAATGATGTCCCTTCTGCAACAACTTCACAACGAGTTGATAGTCCGGATAGTAAAATGCTGAACAAATAATTCCTGCTGGGTTGCTACCGCAGGAATCAACCTACTGTAGGCTGAGCTGCCACCCATGTGAGTTAGTAGGCATTTCTTCTACTACACTGTCGAGATCCAGAATCGAACTAATTCAACTACAACTACTGGACCAGACAGTTTATAGACAGGCATTATACAACAGTCATCAAGAGTCTCTTACCTCCTTCCCAAACTCCCGACACTCGAATGTGGTCATCGGAGCTCAACCCCCACTTATCGCAAACGAAGAGCTTCAGCAGCTTCGTGAGATCCGCGTCATTTTGACACAATGACGTTCAGGTTATTGTAGTAGGTTAAAGTATTACCCATCTAGAATTGACCTCGACATATTCAACGCATATCCGGCATGTGAAGATACCCCGCACGATACGAGCCACCTATTCTTCTTCTTCTTATTCTTAGGACGCTGATTCTTTGTGAGCCATTCACAACCTTGCGCCATCTGCTTCTATCTAAGAATACCTCCTTCCAAAGCCGCTCGTTTAGCTTTGCCAGCTCAGCTTCCACGTCTTCTAGCCATCTCTTTCTGGGGCATCCTCTTCATGGGCAGGGCGTAATTCAACTGCCTTTCGAGTTCATCTCTTCTTGGCCATTCTAAACACGTGTTCGAGCCATCTTATCTTCTGAGATTTTATAAATCTTATCACAGTTTCGTTTCTTGCTAATAATTCCCACTCATGATTGCATCTAATTCGATACGTCTTACCGGTCCATATTTTTCACAATAGTTTTCTTTCAAATACGATTAGCTGATTAATGTCAGTGGTTTTAACGTCCATAGTTCGTAACCATAGGTAAGCATGGGGCTGTTTTGTATATTCTTAAATTTTGGCCCCGAGATAATAATTTAGACTTAAACAGCTTGAAATTAGAAAATTAAGACTTAATTGCTGCTACAACTCTATCATTTATTGTCAATGACGTAACCTTATTGACTGATATTTTGGTACCCGGGGTAAATTCTTATACACTCTCGAATGCATTGTCTCCGATTAGCAGGTCAACATGCTTTAAATCGCTGGAGTCGGACTATAGACTTCGATTTCTCTGTGTTAATTCTTAGACTATCTATTCACATGCCCTTTTAAACCCACTCACCTAACAACCCTTTTCCGTTGGATCCACCGCGTGGGAACTGCATGTTGCCTGAGCCTGTAAAGACTTTTTCGAGAGTTCTAAAGCTATTTCGGACACACAGGCTTAGAAACATACTGCTTTGATACAAAAACTCCATAGCTCACAATGTTTTAAGCACCACATTCGAACTTTGCAGCCCCTACATAATTCCGATTCAATACACAAATTATTTCATTTTTAGTTTGTTATACAAATTTTAAGTCAGTCAAACATTATTTAAAATCTGGTCACTACGGTTTTACAATATTTTTTTTTATATACCCTTGTTCACTCCGCTTGGGAGCACAGGGTTTTGACAAAGCATTTCCACCGTACACTGTTCTGGGCTGTTGTTTTTGCGCCGTCACATATCATACCGGCATCTGCTACCTCGCGCAACATCGACCTTCTTCAAGTAGTCTTTGGCCAACCGCGACCTCAGCTCTTTTGGGGGTTCCAGTCCAGTGCCTTTCTCATGAAGCTATCTGATGGTTTTCTAAGCATGTGACCTATCCATCGCCAGTTTCGGCGTTTGATTTGCCATAGAATGGGCTCCTCATTCATTGATTGCCACAGTGCGTCATTGCTAATGGTGTCCGCCTAGAATATTCTACAGATAGTGCGGAGTCATTTGTTGAGGGAAGATTGTAACCTCTTTGTAATGGTGTTGAGGACCAGCCATACTTCATTCCGTACAACAATACCGACTTCACACATCAGCTGAATATTCGCAGATATTTGAGAACTCCCGATAGTTATTGTAGTTAACTCTCATAGCCTTCGTTGTTGGAGGTCGTGGTGTTGGCCTCCAGTTTGACAGGCCGTGCCAGCGTGACTAATCTGTCCGCCTTTACTTGCATGCCAGTAAGTTCGTAAGAGAGGAGGCAATGATACGTAGACTTAATAAATCAATTGAAAATCAAAATCTCTTCTTGTCCGCAGCGAAGCCTCGGAGCGCCTGTGTTCACCAATATAATAATTTGAAGGTAGAAAAAGCGCTGCAAATGGTGAAAGCTGCTTGGCAATGCAATCATGTTTCCTCCGTGGCATACAATTTTCTGTTTGGGTCCAATTCAAATAATTCAATTCATACACGAATTTGAATAAAGAATTTATTACAGGCCCATCATTCAGGCAGCAATGTTATTGTGTCATGTCGAACAGTGACAGCGGACAGCGGCGATGATGATGATGATTTGGACAGCGGCGCCAATTTCAATGCAAATAAGCAAAGAATGGCAAACGTAACAGCAAAAAAAAAAAATTAAATGGAGTGAAAAGAAAAGAACTGAACTGAAGTAGAATTTTGTGAAGGAGTGATCCGCCAATGCGGGCAGCAGCTAAGTGATTACAGGAGAGACAGGCGAGGAGAAGATAACTTAGTAACAGAAAACCATGCAAATAAGAATCAACAACGCAGCCAACGCCACTGGCACCAGCAGCGACACCAGGCAATAAATGACACAACCAAAAATCCAAAATATTATTGCTGAAGTCACCAAAATGGCAAGAATCGGCGAGCTGAAGACCATAATTCATCCCATGGAGACGCATCGAATAGCAGCTACAAAAACAACAATAACAATGAACAATAAACTTGGATGAAAAAGGAACCTACAAATCGAGAAAAGAGGAATAAATGAGTGCATGCAAATTGGACAGACCATTGAAATAGCCACAACTGGTGTTGTTGTTGTTGTTGATGTTGCTACTGTTGTTGCCACCGCCACCGCTAATTTGCATTGTTGGCGGTTAGACTGCCTTCTTTTGTTGTCAGCATTGTTAGTGTTGTTGCTGAAGTCGCCTGCTTTCTTGTTGGTGGCGGTGGTTGCGGTCGTCTGTCCATTTGGTGTTGGCTCATTAATAAAATTCACAGCGAGCGTGATTTTTGCTCTAAAATAAAATACATACTTCCATTCGTGCGTTGGGTCGCGCAATGCCAAGCGGGTGGTAAAGAGGGTTCATGTGGCGGCGATGATGGCGGTGGCGTTGGCGCTGACTCGAGATACAAATTGGGTGCCATGGGTGCAGAGGCATGGTTTGCATATGAAATTGCGCACAAACAAAAAACAAAAAATATATAAAAAAAATGTACGAAAAACTTTAAAGCTAAGTGGCCGGTTGATTGGCTTGGTTGGCCGGTGGCGTGATGATGTTGCTGCTGCTGGGCTAGTGAAGTGCATAGTGACAGCAGCGAATATGCGAAAATATGCCTGTATAAAAGAATCTTTTTAAATGTGAATTACTGCGACAAACTTGGAAGTGAGCAACAAAAATGGCAATGCTGTGGTGATGTTGGAGGAGGCGAGAGAAGCGCGAGAGGAGCGGGAGAGAGCCATACCACGCCTCAAATTTTTCGCAGGCAATCGGACAGTTGACAATATGGATTGGCAGCCCAAGTGTGGCATAGTTTGGTGGATGCCACTGATACATCGGAGTCGTCGGTGTTTGAGTGTGCACAGATCTGTACACAGAAGTGCTTACTCGTATATAGCAAAAGGTTGATTAAAAAGAGCGACGTGAAATTAAACTCTAAATACTTTATTAAATATGTGTATATGTGAGTTATCGATGGCAGTACTTGGCAATCGTTTGAAGCGTAAAATCCGAAAAAAGTATTCATGCTTTAAAGGTTATGCTGTGCATCTGGTGGGACCAGAAGGGTGTCATCTATTATGAAATCCTTAAACCATCTGAAACCATCACTGGTGATCGTTACCGACTGCAGCTAATGCCTTTGAATAGAGCTCTCAAAGAAAAGCGGCCGGGATGGGACGGTGGACATGACAAACAGATTTTGCTGCATGGCTACGCCAGGCTACACGTTGCTAAATCGGCCCAGTAATATTTAGAGGGACTGAATTGGGAAATCTTGCCCCATCCGCCGTATTCCCCAGACACTGCAGCTTCGGATTACCATCTATTCAGATCAGCCCTAATTGGAGAGCGGTTCACTTCTTACGAAAGCGTCGCAAACTGGCTCAATGAGTGGATCAAATCAAAAGAACTCGTCAGAGGAATCCGTGTGGAAACTTATTCCCATACCCAAGAAAATTCCAAAAATCTTGGGAGTTTCCAACTACCTTCTTTTTCTTTTTCTTGATTGGCACGATAACCGCTTGCGCAAGTTTAACAAAGCGACCCAGTTGTTTCTTTCTCGTGCCAACCGGCGCCAGTTGGACAGACCAAGTGAGGCCAAGTTCTCGACCTGATCTTTCCCGTATAAACCTCTTTCTCTGCTACCACCAACTGGTTACTCATCGAATTTTTTCAGAGCCGAGGCGTTTGTATCCATTCTGACGACATGACCCAGCCAATGGCGTCGCTGCATCTTCATTTACTGTCTTCATAAAGCTCATACAGCTCATTGCTCCATTGCCTGCGATCCATCGCTAACGTGCAAAGGTCGGAAATCTTCCGCAGAGTCTTCCTCTCAAATACTCCAAGGGACGTCTCATCGGATGTTGTCATCGTCCAAGCTGCGGCGCCATACGATAGGACGGGCATCATAAGAGTTTTGCAGAGTATCTAGACTACCATAGTAATCTGTTCTATTCTCTTAACAAATACTCCACAAAAACTCCAAAGAAGTGATCGGACAGTCATTATGGATCTAAATTCAGAGTCTGCAGCCGTTTTTACAAATGACTCTACTAAAGATTTATAATCAAATTGAAGCCTTCGTATACCCAATCCCTGCACAATGTCTCATAGCCTTTATCGCCATGAACCTGAAGTTAGCTATCAAATCTAGAAGAGTTTGAACAGGTTTTATAGTGTACCTCAAGCTTAGTGTGGATCCCTGATCACAGAAATATTCCAGCGAATATCGTCTTCGCCGGCGACGTGATAAACTCTGCACAAAAGGTTAGATGAGGTTGCATAGCTGCCCGAAAGGAAACGGCGAAGAAGTGGCAGATTTATATAGTTAAGCAGGAAACTGTTTAAGCTGGTATCATGAGAAATAACTAAAGAAGGGAAATGAAGAAAGAATATGAATAGAGACGAACGGTTATTTTTCGGGAATTCAGGTAAAAGAAACGTTGCATGCTAATAAGGCACTTTCGTGTGCGGCTGATATCCAATTCTAAAAACCTGTCAAGATTAGCTAAATAGTTAGAGCGAAATGCCGAAATCTAAACCTAGTGAAAGCAGTGCAGCTTAGAAGTAGGTGCTGAGATGATTCTAAGCCGTACTCCTCCCGTCAGCTTTAACAAAAATGGCCTGAACGTCTGTTTCGCCCGACCGCTGAGCTCTCTTCGGACTGTTTTCGGTTAAGACTGCCTCACAAGACGAAGATGGATGGTAGTTGATTGGTTCTTCTTCAACTCGCCTTTCATTTAGAAATACGAATAAAACGGAATGACAAAATTCAAAGCTGTGTAAAAAGATGTCTGCGCAGGATATTGAAGATATAGTGCCCCAATGCCATAAACAATGACGAGCTGTACGAGAGGTGAAAAATTCAACCGATAGCTGACTTGGTAAAGCTAAAAAAGTGGTGGTAGATTGGCCATATGCTTCGGAAAGATGGAAGTGAAATTTGTCGCCAAGCCCAGGACTGGAACCCACAAGGCGCTCGTAAGTTTGGTCGCCCGAAAATGTCATAGAAGAGAACGGTTTAGAAGGAAGTTGAAGAGTCCGGAAGGACGTAGAATGAAATTTAGCTATTGGCTATGAACAGAAAAAGGTGGGTATGCTTTATCAAGCCCCTATACTCCATTGGAAGAAACGGAAACTGATGATTATGTGACGGAAAGTTGTTGTTGTGTTGTGAATGCGTGACAAAATAATTTTATTTATTTATAATTCATTCCATTCTTCTATTCTCCTTCCCTTCGCAGTTCTAATTTATAACATCCTGTTGTTGCTCGAATACAACCACCTGGAATAGATTCGCTTTGACTCCCACCACCAACGAGGGATAGTCGCATAAGAAGATTCGATCCTCTAATATCAACTTTCGGCCAGAAGGGCACTGCATATCTGCTGGCCATTCGCCTAGCTCTCGCTGAGTTGGCTAAAGGTCACACCTGTTCAAAAACACGTGAGTTATAATTTCCATGACGAAACCCCCGCAAGGGTTTCCTGATTTAATACCTCTTCGGTCAGGCTTCTTGTCACTGAGGTCGGGCTGGCACAAAGAGTAGACGTCCCTCACATCTTTGTGTAAATATCTTCGTCTCATAAAACATGGATTTTCATCGAAAATACAAGCAGTAGATGGGCCACAGAACCCTACTCTCGATACTAAGATTAATCTGGCCTAACTTCGGTTAGATGATGTCTCTTCATTTTCTCAACCGCCTGATAGCCGACATTATAAAAAAGCACCATCTGGTGGTCATACGAAGTAGGAGGACGTTTGTTCCATCCAAAAGCTTACGTCGTAGCTGCATGAACAAGAAAGTGGAGTACTTTCACCCGCTACACAGCAACTGCCACGATTTGTGTTAGACGCCATCTGCGGAATAGCATTTTCCAATGTTCAGAAGACCAAATGCATTTTTCTCCTAAGCGACTATTAAGAGGATACACAAAAGAGGAGCGAGGGTGTCTTCTTCGTTTAAATAGTAGATATATAGCAGCTAAAATTAATTGCACAGCAGCTTGGGGTTGAAGTCAATTAACTAAAGAATGAGAACAAAAGCGATAGAATTGAAAAGGGAAAATGGTATAAGAGCCGACTTATCGTTAATGTAACTAATTTTGGTTGAAGTACGATGAACTATCCTTACTACTCGCATTCCAACAAAACTGTCATCATTTGAGCTTTTTGTGTGGACAGCATTGCAGCTTTGCCTACAACACAGCTAAAGCATCAGCAACGCTAAGCACGCCTCAGAGCGCGTGCGCACAATCAGAATGGCGAAAGATTATTGCTGATGAACGCGTAAATCAAAGCGGCCAGATACGTTTGGGTGGGCGATAACCAAGCAATGACGCTAAACTATGTAGACGATGGTCAACGATTTTGCACACACATACGCACACATCCACGCATACTAAAAGGTAGAGAGGTGGAGGTGTGGGCGCAGCAGGTAAGGCTGTGTGCAGTCACCCAAGCCGCGTCCGTGGAATAGCAAACCACTCAAATTCGAACGATTACTTGAAGCAATCACGATGATGGGCGATTCGCGATTTTCGATTCTCTAAAAAGATAGCCGCCTATTTGAGTTGGTGTGGCTTCTTTGTTGTAGTTTTTCTGTTCTTTTTTTGGTTTTGCTACTTTTTCGTTTTATATCATGAAGTCCGGCTTTGGCTCAATACGCTCGACTGGTGCCAGATTGGACCAACCACTCCAATACGTTGCGCAGCATACGCGCTGCAATTTTTATGAAACGCAGAATCGTTTTAATTTTCTGCTTTTCTGTCTTTCAATGGCGAATTTGCATGCGTTGCACGTGCTTGTCGTGGCTTGTCGTTAACGTCGCAACGTTTGAGCTCTCGAACATGACAATATTCTGCTGACTCGTCGCTTTGGCCACTAACACAAACTAACACCAACGCACACGCATACATGTGAATGTATGTGCTGGCTGGCTCATGCATATGTGCAGCAGCTTTTGTTCCGCGTAGTTACGAACTACGGCTGATGCCCGGTGAATCCGCTTATGGCATTGCCAAATCGCAAATTCGCCGTAAAAGAGGGTACGCGCCGCATGCGAAAAGCAATGCGCGGCTGCTGGCAATGGTGGTGGAGCCGTGTAGAATATGGAGAATGCGCGATTGGTTGCACAACAACAATAATGGCATTAGCAATTGTCGTTGCCGAAGTTGTCGAAATTGGCCAACGTCATTCACTGCAGGCGTATTGCAATTGTGACGGTGGCGGTGGCAGGGGCAGCGGCAGCGGCAGCGGCAATACAGCGACAGCAATGGCTACTCAGCAATATTGCCAAATGCAGGCGAAAAATGATGGAGATTGGCAATGCATACGAAATTTTATGCTTAAATATACAGTGGCGGGTATTAAATTGCTAGCAGGTATTCTAAACGAAATTCAAGTGCCATAAAATTATTAAGCTGTCTTTTCGGTTACCTAAGACGTTTTCTGAGTAGAATTAAAATACTTGTGGTGCGAATTAAATCAACTAATCTTACGCAGGTCGATTATTTTAAGAGAACTCCTCCAATACAATGAACGGACGACTCAGAAAGTATGTTGCGTGGAGTTTTCAACGCCATTCAATTTCCAAACTCGAAGCTGTGTCATTGGACGATCAGCACACACAGAAAAGCAGTTGGATTTACCATTTAATCCCCATTGCAGAAGCTGTGAGGACCTTTCAGAGAAGGAGACTGTTAAGCACTTTCTCTGTAAATGTCCAGGTTTTGCTGCAAGACGATTAAGGTCACTGGGTGCTCCTTTCTTCGATAGCCTGGGACAGTGCGCCAACCTAAATCCAATCTGTCTCCTCCATTATATCAACAGTTCTGGCTGGCTGTAGATATCTGGCTGTTGGATGTCTCATAATGAGGTCGAAACAGCGCCTTAGTGCTACTTGAGGAGTGTCAGACTGGCACTTGAACCTTTTCACCTACCTACGGTGTGAGGTGGAGTAGTGGTCAAGTCATAGAGTATTAAGATAGAAATTATTTCACTGTGATAGGAAAATTTAAATTTCAGAGAAATCTGCAGTCAAATTGGATTTAGTGGACTAGAAAACTCAAAATTTTAAATACTTCCCACGCTTGTTTTTGCTCTCAGCTTGAAATACCCTGCAGTTATCCGGTAACCGGAATACGATGTTGACATTAATTTCCCCAGAGTGAAGGCCTCCACCTGCTTGATCATTTAGCTTGGAACCCTCAGTACAGATGCTGGTTCCGTTTCTATTGTCCATTACCCCCTTTGTCCCAATCTTCGCTCGTTGGGAAAGTTATTTTAAAGGATGTGTTTAAATGCAACTCTACTGAGCTACAAAAGTCTATCGTTTGATGTAGGAAGGGGTATTCGTCTAGTATTCTTGCGTGACCTCTTCTGTTAGTTGCTAAGTTAGAAGATTCTCTTAACCTAAGTGCCGATTTCGCCGCCAGCTGTTTGCTGTAGGCCTCAATAATACTGGTTCTAGGTAGCTCGCCTCTTCACTAATTGACAGCGTGATTCCCTCAAGGGTAGGGGGGCTTAAAACAGGTATCCTGTATTTTCTGGTGAACATGATTAGTTCTGTTTCGTTGGGATTTATCCCAAGACCACTCGATGCAGCCCACCGGCTTACATCGTTCAAAGCATTTTGCATTATGTTGCTGAGGGTATCTGGGAATTTCCCTCTTATTAATATTGCAACATCGTCTGCGTAGGCCACTACGTGTATCCTCCTTTCCTCTAGATTCTTCAACAACTGGTTTATTTCCAGCATCCACAGCAGAGGAGAAAGTGCACCGCCCTGAGGGGTACCCCTCTTGACGGATCTGCGTATCGTACCTGCCTAGTAGCAACTGTTCTGTAAGTTTCACAAGGCCCTTGACGACACCCAAATCAGTCATTACGCTTGTAATGGCCTCCGGTAGGATGTTGTTGAAAGCGCCCTCTATGTCTAGGAAGGCTACCAGAGAATACTCTTTATTCTCTATTGATTTCTCTATCTCTGAAACTAGTGAATTTAATGCTGTCTCTGTGGATCTACCTTTAGAGTACGCATGTTGCGATCTCGCGAGTAGCAACGGTGTCAAGTTTTCCCTTACAAAGGCGCCTATTAATCGCTCTAACGTCTTTAATAGAAATGAGGTAGCCTTTCGTCATTGATTTATTAACTAATACTGATTTCATATCAAAAACATGGTAAAGGTAACTGCGGAAGTGACGCTTGATCTGCCATCTCTTTCTGTATTCCGTTTCTACAACGTACAACTTGCAACCCAGTTTCATGGCCTTATTCGCAACTAACCTTAGAAGCTCGCTTGAACAGGGTAGGTTTCTATTTATTCTAACTGAGTCTTAAAGCTTGCCTTTTTACATACATTTATGAGTCAGTTAGCATACAACATTGCTGATGTAGCAAACAAATAAGTTCCTGGATCTCTTCCAAATACATTATTTTTAAGTAAACAAAAACCTGGACTCCCGTAGCGTGCTTGGTGCTAATTTGGTTGAAAGTAAAGGATGCTCCAGGACACAACCCATGGGGTCAGCATATAACCACCATTGCAATCATTGAGGACCCAATGTGCCTGTCGTGCTTGAGTACTCATTCTCATTATATTCGTTATGTAAAACTGGAGGAAATTCTCAGAGGACTAACTATCTCTAACTCTGTCTCTAGTCTTTCCTCTCTTTTTCTCTGATACTTTTCTCCTTCCCTGCTTGACTATCTACCCTCTTTCCAGAGCTGTAAATTCAATGGGCTTTTTATCCTGAGTGTTTTAGGAGCCACCAAATCTCCCGGTGCTCCTTGGCTCGACCTTTTCAAATTTTCAAAGGATGCTGCCCAAAGTGTGGAATATATTATTTTTATACATTTATTCTTTCCAATAACGACTACTTGACTAGTGGATTGAACTACAAAAGTTAACCAAAGTGTAGGAGTCTCCATAAATATAATGAAAAATGCTTTGTTCGGCAAATTAAATCTTATCTTGGCTTCCTCTAACGAAATGTATTACACTTTCCTCCATATTTCTAAAGCTTTTGGATAACCTCTTCCCGATATAATTACACTAGATCCTCAAACTACCAGTTTATTTTATCTAGACCATCAGGCATTTCAACCAAACCTCTTACCCCGAAGCCAGATGGAAAAAGAAATAGTTACAGTTGGCTAAGCCTGGAGAATTTGATGAGAAAGAAACTTTTCTGGAACCAAGTTGGTGTTATTTATTATGAACTGTTAAAACCAAGCGAAACCCTCACTGGGGATCGGTATCGACTTCAATTGATGCGATTGAGACGAGCACTGCGCGAGAAGCGGCCGCAATACGCGGAGAACCATGAAAAAGTGATTCTACAGCATGACAACGTTCGGCCTCACGTTGCCAAACCCGTTAAAACCTACCTGGAATCACTAAAATGGGAAATATCACCCCGCCCGCCATATTCTCCAGATACTGTGCCGTCCGGTTATCATCCGATCGATGGCACATGGTCTAGCTGACCAGCAGTTCCATTCATATGAAGACATCAAAAAATGGCTTGATCCGTGGATAGCCTCAAAAGATGAACAGTTTTACCGCGACGGTATACGAGATCTACCATAAAGATGGGAAAAAGTAGTAGCCAGCGATGGGCAATACTTTCAATGATTCACTTGTAACCATTTTTGCAGAATAAAGTTTTATTTTCATAAAAAAAAACAGCGAGAACTTAGGTGCGCACCTAATAAAAATATAAAAATTTCCCGAAAAATTTTAGTACGGCTCCTCTAAAATGAAAACAGTGTTTTATGGCGCGCAAAAGTACATCAGTAATAATATTTATGTTTCGGCTGGTGGCCCAATATTCTGCATATCTTCCCCTTAAATCATTGTTACACCGCATTCTTAACCTTTTTGGTTACTGCACAGTGTGATGTAGCCTATGTGGATCCCTTCTGTACCCTAATGAGCAGTAGTAACCACAGGAAAAGTGTTATATTTCATGAGCTCATGGAAATACAATTTTGCTTACTTTACCAACTACAAATGTATGCCTAAAAATTACTCGTAGTGTACGTTATGTAGAAACAGCCTTTTTGATACATGAAATGCTATATTTGAGATAGGAGCTCTATCTATTCTGGCAATAAACGACTTATTGACCCACCCTCGTGTGTCTCAGAATTTAGTCAATGAAAGTATCTTACATATGTGAAATACTAGTAAATCTTTTTTTTCCTTAGTAACCAAATTCTCGTGGGACCGAGTCCGCGATGCACGCATTAGAAGTATAGCTTAGATCACCAGTTCAGTTTCGGGAGTGGGAAGTCGACTGTTGATGCCACCCACATTCTTCGCACGATAATAGAAAAACAACGACTAAATAAAGAAAATCTGTTTGTAGTCCTTATTGATCTCGAAAAGGCGTTCGGTCGTGTGCTTATAGATCTCGTTTGGACGGTATTAAGAAAACACCTGATCCCGGGAACCATCACTAAACACATCATTGGCACCTACCATCAAGTAATTAGGCAGGTAAATATGCAGATGGGCTGACCCAAAGCTTTGACTTTAATGTAGGCGTACATCAAGGCTCAGCTTTAAGCCCTCTTCTCTTTAATCTGGTGATGGACTTCGTTACGCGCGAAATCCAAGGCAACCTCCCTTTGACGCTGTTGTATGCTGACGAAGTAGCCCTTTTCGCATGCGACAAAGGCATCCTCTAAGAAAATCTAAGCCGGTGAGCTACTGTCCTTGAATCGAATGAGCCACGAATAAGCCGCACAAAGGCCACAGCCATCGAGTTTCATTTTGGCACAGCGCGTTGGGAGAGTCCAGGTCTTACAATAAATAACGCCCACTCAAAATCATTGATAGCTTTAAAAATCTGGGTTCGCATGTCAGCGAAGATGGCACCTTCGAACGATAAACTGCTCACCGAATGCAATGTGGTAGACCAGCCTCCGGTGTTCCAAAAATTCCACAAAAATTTAAAGGTAAAATGTACAAAAGCATGATTAGGCCAGCAATAACTTATGCATCCGAGTGCTGGGCTGCAGCATGTAAACTAAAGGTGAAACTGCACGCGGCAGAAATGTGGATACTGAGGTGGGTCAGTGGGGTTACACTGCTGGACAAGATTCAAGAAGCCTTTCTTCTTGGTAGCAGTAAAGTTGCTCCAATCAGCTTATGCTCCAGGAAAATCGGCTACGCTGGTACGGTCATGTAATGAGAAGACCAGAGGATCATGCAATGAGGCAAGTGATGCAGATCAAAGTAGCTAAAAGAGAGTCAGGCAGACCAACAAAAGCCTGGAAAAACACCATGGAAAACGACATGCGATGCGGAAAAGTTAACGAAGTTACGATTCAGGACCGCGTGACCTGGAGATTTCGTGCAAAGAGAACCGACCCAAAATAGGATAAAAGCTAGGTTAAAGAAGAAGAAGGAATACTTGGAATTTTTTGTTCAATTAAATGCAAAATTAAATGGATATAATATAGATAATTGAGTAAACTTTTAAGCGAGATAATCTTTTTATGTGTTATAAATCTGCTCGTCTCTTGCCACAAATTATTTTCCACCTTTACAGAAATTTCCATAGCAGCGAGGCTTCATGGTCGGAATTCTTAAGCAGGACCATTACGACTGATAATAACAATGCATACCTATGTGTGCGTTTACTTACAACAACAACAACATCCGTATATCAAACTAATCGAATTGCCACACGCTGCTAAGTTACGCATTCGCCATGACTAAGTCAGGCAGGCAGTCAATCGCTTGAAATCGACGCTCGATGCCGGCCAATGGAATTTTCTGCCGGTACTGCAGTGCTGAGGTGCTGCAGTATTGAATACCAGATTTGCTGCCTTTTTCTACACTCGTACTTTTTCCTCCCATTTCTGTTGTTGTTATTATTGCAATAGCGTTGCTATTTGATTGATCACCGAAGCGATGATGTGCAATAATTAAAAAATTCACAAGAATTAATTTAAGCCACTCAAGCATTGCTGCCAGCCTGAGCAGCGGATTATAATGGAATTAGCTGATTTGCAAAGCAACAAATGGAATTAAAAGAGAAAAAATGACAAACAAAAAAACAAATGAAAAAGCAAAAAAATGTTTATGAAGAGAAATGCATTGCGCAGTATTTAGCTATTGTTGTTTTTGTTTTGGTTGTTCTTGTTGTTTTTGTTGCATTAGTTGGGTGTGTTGGCGGGTGCTGCCAGTGGCGCATACAAATCGCTAAAATGCGCAAATCATCAGCAAGTGAGGCAAACAGTGCATCAGCTGTGAGCTCCATTAGCACCAGCCCCAGCCGCAGCCACAGCCGCAGCCGCAGTACTCGCATTGGTAATTGCAAATCGCAAATTGCAAATTCAAGTCGAGTTTAGTGCGGAAACAAAAGCAGCTGCATTGTTTGCTTGTTGCTTGCCAGCCTCGAAAATTGCTGCATCAACACTGCCGGCCGTCGCTCGCTGCTATTTAATTGTCACTCATACGCCCCAGCCACAGGCGCGCTACTACCTCGATGTGCACGAAGGCTATCGATATCTTGATTTTTCTGCCTTCATCTGCTGGATTGTCTTCTTTATAGAAATTATAAACCTTTGTTCTCACATTACTCTTTACCTGTTGCTGTGGATTTTCCCAACAATTGCTTTGCTTTGTCCTACTCTGCGCACCGTTCACTGGCATTTTGCCTGTTTGCCTCTCAAGCCGCGCCACGCCATTTGCATCACCATGCCATCTCCTTCTTCATCATTGTCAGCCAGCCGTCATCTATTGCTTCAATCTATTATTTTCTTATTATTGCCCATTTATTTGTACTTTACTTACAAACTTATTTGTTCTGTCTGCCTTTTGAGGCTACGTGAGTGGATTTTAATTACCAGTTGTGAACAATAACTTGGGAATAAGACGCGTGCAATAATAACTACACAAGAATAGATGCAACAGACGATCAGAGCAGCAGCAGAAGTAAACAAAATTGCCAAGTGTATATTGAAAACAACAAAAACACTTACGAAATATCAATTTGTTCCGCATTAGTTGGCGCATCGTTAGCAGGGACAGTCAACAACAATAATGCACTGTAGTGTAATAAATTTGCATATGTGTGTGTATGGTATGTGTGGAATTTTTAAATAAAGAGGCATGGAGTGTACGAGTGCGAAGTCCTCTTACCAGCGCCCCGATGTGTATGTGCTATCAAAGCACTAATTTCAACCTACGGGTTACCAGAACATCGGCAAGCTCTACCTAAGGCCGAGAACACGCAACTAGCGACTTGCGAGCAGATAGCACCGCTCAGGAACATAACTTATTTCAATTTGTAATTCATCTCTGCAAACAATAAACAAATAAAGAAAGTTAAAACAGTTAGCTAATCTTGCGATCTAACTTGGCTTAGTGGAAAAAACTGACATTTTAACATTTTGTTGCTCAATAATGACGCTTTGTAAGAGGCCAAATGGTGATCAAATTTGCTGCGCAGCCACTCGTTACTATTTGGCCTTATATATAGATATTACTGTGGGCAAAACGTAAGGTGAATTTGGCTGTAAAATGAAAAAAAATCTTTATTTATTCTTGTAAGTCAATTGCATCCCCTTCAAAATAATCCCCTCTCGATGAAATACACTTATGCCAACGATTTTTCCAATCCCCAAAACATGCCAAATATTCCATTTCCGGTATAGCCATCAGCACCTTCTTCGATTGAGCTTTTATCTCCTCAATCGACTCGAAACGCGTTCCCCGGAGTGGTCTCTTGAGTTTTGGGAATAGCCAGTAGTCACACGGAGCCAAATCAGGCGAATAGGGTGGTTACGGAACGATATGCGTGGAATTTTTGGCGAAATGGTCACGAAAAACGAGTGCAGTGTGAGACGGTGCATTATCGTGATGCAAAAACCAAGAGTTGTTGGCCCATAATTCTGGTCTTTTCAGACGAATTTCTTCATGTAAACGACGCATAACGCTCAAATAATCTTCCTTATTAACAGTTTGGCCAGGTGGAAGGAATTCATAGTGCACCACACCACGAAAATCGAAAAAAACTGTCATCATGACCTTTATTTTTGAACGTCTTTGACGTGCTCTTTTCAGTCTGGCCTCGCCTTTAGCACGATATTCGCTTGATTGGTCGGTTGTTTCAGGGTCGTAAGCATAAATCCAAGTCTCATCTCCCGTAATGATGCATTTGAGCTTGTCCTGATAGTCTGAAAGCATTGTTTCACACGCACCAACGCGACGACTTTTTTCCAAGAAATTGAGAGTTTTCGGTACCAAACGAGATTTGACGTTTCGTAGGCCCAAATGGTCTTTCAAAATGGTTTTCACAGATCCTTCTGATATTCCGATCATATCAGTAAGGTCTTTAACAGTCAACCGACGATTTTTGAGTACTAACTCCTTCACTTTGTTGACGTGTTGGTCATCTGTTGACGTCGATGGTCGTCCGGAGCGCTCCAAGTCATCAACACGTTCTCGACCCTCTTTGAAGTCTTTGTACCACTTATAAACATTTTTCTGTGTCATGGTCGAATCACCAAATGCCTTCTGCAACATGATAAACGTTTCCGCAGCCGAAATTTCATTCCGCAAACAAAATTTGATGGCACTTCTCTGCTCAATCAAATCAGACATTGTAAAAATCGAAAAATGCACTCTTGGTAGTTCGGTAAACACAAGCGTAAATATATTACTGATAATGACATTCACATGAAAGTTGGCCCAGATGTTATTAACAGTGCTGCCAACTCATGAAAAAAATAACTAGAGCGAAATTTTAATCCCGCGAAGTTTGCCAAATAAATTCCCCTTACGTTTTGCCCACAGTATATATATAATTAGCGCGTACACCCTTTTTGGGTGTTTGGCCGAACTCCTCCTCCTGTATTTGTGGTGTGCGTCTTGATGTTGTTCCACAAATGGAGGGACCTACAGTTTCAAGGCGACTCCGAACGGCAGATATTTTTATGAGGAGCTTATTCATGGCAGAAATAAACTCGGAGGCTTGCCATTGCCTGCCGAGGGGCGAACGCTATTAGAAAAATGTTTTTATTAATTTTGGTTTCGCCGGGAATCGAACCTACGTTCTCTCTGTGAATTCCGAATTGTAGTTACGCACCAACCCATTCGGCTGCGGCGACCGCCAATTTGGCCTTATTTGGCCTTACTTCCAAAAATATGAGCTTGATTTCCGATACTATCATATGGACTTTTGAATAGTCCTATGTTCTTTAAGCGTCCCCGATAGCCTAGCGTAAGTGCACTAGCCTGCCATCCCAGAGGTTGTGGGTTCGAATCCCACGTAAAGCACGGTCCTCGCACTATTCCAAATTTACCTACTTTCCCTGTTTCTAAACAAGAAAAAAAATCTCATTCCTCAAGCTCAAAAACTTATCCTTTTCCATCCTTTGCATCCTTACTCCCACATAATAGTCAGCGCATTATTTGCATTGTGGCTGCCAAAAAACTAAGAAAAACACACAGTTACACATTGCATCCAGTGGCGCCAGTTAGAGGAAGCGGGCAGCCGCGGTAATAGCGCAGACACACCAGTTTAGCGAAGTCCTCAACCACCTGTGCGATCCTTCTGCCAGAAAAATGTGGCACACAGATGGCGCTTCAAGCAGTAAGAAGGCTTTGTGCCTAAGCAACTACAGGTGGGCATTCCCACTACCTAGGACTGATAGCGGCAGGCTAATCACCTACCCTGTCAGAAATCAGATATATTAACGAAACCAAAGCAAGACAAGCCTTGTCGAGGCCCTATGCTCCCGAGAGGAGTGAACAAGAAAAAAAATGCTCTTTAGAAGGCGTTATTTTTCAGAATTTTTTTTGCCCATACATTACAATATTCTTTTTCTAGGATTTCTAACTTCACGCAAGAAGCAGCTTATACAAAAAGCAGATTAGGAGGGCCAAAAGGAGCTCTTGATGAAACTTCTGCGACAATTCGGACAGAATTTCGAAAGCATTAAGATTTTGGAAAATTATCGCCAAATCTGCTATAATTCCAACATTGATCCGCAAAGGTATAGGCAAACGGACCAAGAATTCGTAGAGGAATCTATTGAGGTTTTCACTGAAACCCACTTTCCTGGATGTACGAAGATCACAGACACCGCATCTTCTGCGGAAGCAGACGGGAACAAGAAAGTTCGTAAAGGCCTCACTACGACTTTGACACTTTAAGTCACCAGATCCGGATGGCACATTTCCAGTGCTTTTGCAAAAGGGAAGTACATACCTGATACCTTAGCAGAAGGGCACCTTTAAGTACTGTTTCAAATTCAACTATGTTCTGAAGAATTGGAGACTCTCTGGGGTTGTATGCATATCCAAACCATTTAAAACCAGACACTTGTTTGCGAAAGGCTATCGGCTTATGAGGCTAACTTTGTTCCTCCTTAAAACCTTCGAAAGACTACTGGTTTCCAATATTAAGGAAAGGATAGCATCTCACCTAATATTTGAATATCAACACACTTACACGAAAAGTAGGTTCACTGAAACTGCTCTACATAAAGTTGTGCTGCAGATAGAAAGGACAATGCGTTACTGCGAACTCGCGATTGGTATCTTTCTTGACATATCTGGAACTTTCAACAATGCCTCGAACGCAGTACTAATTGAGGCTCTAGGATCAATTGACACACAACCATCGATACAAAACTGTATCGGCAACCTATTGAATTGTCGTACAGTGGCAACAGAATGGGGCTCTTTGGTCATGTATCGGAGAGCTAATAGCGGCACACCACAAGGAGGTGTACTATCCCCTTTACTGTGGACTCTGGTAGTAAACAGGATCTTACTTAAAATATGAAATGGAGGACCAACGCTAACTGCGTATGTAGACAACCTGGCTATCATCATCGCAGAAAGATGCCTAAACGCCAAGTCAAGTTCGTGAAAGGACACTTAAGGAAATTAGCGGGTGGGCAGTTGAAGCGGGACTGAAAGTAAATCCTGAGAAGACGGGCCTAGTACTGTTTACCAGGAAGTACAAGATTCCGAACTGGACGCCACCTAGGCTGGATAGTATTACATTACAGGTTAATACATATAGATGCTCAGCTAGGGGTAATGTTGGATAGCAAACTAACATGGAAACTCAATGTGCAAAAACGAACGAAGAAAACACTCAATACGCCTGCAGAAAAATGCTCGGTAAGACATGGGACTTATGTATCTCCATGACTTACACATTGCATTTACTAGGCGGTAGTAAGACCAATAATGCTCTATGGCATTCTTATATGGTAGACAAGTTTGGACAAGAAGACATATGCTAACAACCTGGAGAAAGTGCCAAGAGTTACAGAGCTGTGCATAACGGGTGCAATACACATCATTTCTACAGCAGCACTGGACAAGATATTTGGGCTTTACGCAAAATACTTAGTGGAAAGAAGTTCTACAAAGACGTCTGATCTTAGGCTATTGACAATAGTACAACTAGTTGAAACACCTTATGTCCACAGCCGAATATGCAGAGGTTTAAACGATAACTCGGACCACATTATTCCTCAAGCAAATTTCAACAGGGAACCTGAGGTTGTATTAGAAAAAGACGGATGGCGGAAAAAACAACCTTGAACGCACCACACTTTCAACATATACAGGGTGTGATTGAAAAGTAATGAGCCTTCCCGTGCGGAGCGTCTGCCAAGCGATCAACCGAATCGGCTGGTGAGGGAAAATGATCGTTGGACCTTACCCTTCCACTAGAAACCGGTCCCAGTTCGCTGGCAACAGCGGTGCAGTCAATATCGCTCCGCGCGTGAAAGCTGTTTTAAAAGTGTGTTAGGATTTTGCAGTGCCGAAAATGCAGCGATCCTTAGAGCAACGTTACTCGATCAAATTTTTCGTAAAGCTAAACAAAACGAGTGCCGAAACCATTGGGCTACTCAAAGAGGCTTACAGGGATCAATCTCTGTCTAGTGCCCAGGTAAAACGGTGGCACAAGTCGGGAAGGCCGGAGGAACGTCGAAGACGAACAGCGATCTGGAACGCCTTCGACAACGCAAACAGACGAAGATGTGAACCGGGTTCGTGAATTTTTGAACATTGACCGTCGTGCTAGTCTATGTGAGATCAGTGAAGAGTTAAATTTAACTTATTACAATGTGCGGGAAATCGTGAAACTTGAAATGCGCAAAGTGTGTGCGTCATCACGACAATGCGCCGGCACAAACCGCCTTCCTCTACACCTCTGCATTGGCCAAGATGGGGGTTCCGGTGCTTCCCCACAATCCCTACATTCCAGTCCTGTCCCTCCGGACTTCTTCTCGTTCCCGCGCCTGAAAAGAAAGCTGAAGGAGAGACGTTTTGACTCCCTGACTGTGACAGCCGAATTGAACGCGATTCCGGTGGATGAGTTTAAAAAATGTTTCCTGCAGTGGAAGGACCGCTACCAACGATGTATTGACGCTCAAGGGTCCTATTTTGAAGAATATTAGTTGTATAAGGCAAAAGGTTTAATAAAACTGCTCAAAAAAAATAAGGCTCCTTACTTTTCAATCAAACCCTGTATACAGATGGTTCCAAAGTAGAAGAGGATGTTTGAGCCGCAGTATTCTGTTCGAAATTAGGCTATTAACAGTCATACAATTTGCCGGACTACTGCAGTGTGTTCCAGACATACTCATAGAGAACACTCCTCGGAACTATCAAATAAACTTTTACATTAGCACCGAGCAACCATCAAAGCAATAGCAGCTGTAATGACAAAGTCACACTGCGTACCCCAATGCCGAAATAGGAATGCCGAATGAGCTGAGGAACTGAGAAACAAGCTCCCATCTACTGGGTTCCAGGATACAAGGGAATCGAAGAAAATGATATAGTGGATATACTAGCCAAAACAGGCGCAAATCTTCCTGTAGCTAGCACGTCCGGTATACAACTTCCGCTCTGCAAAACAAAGACTGAATATATTGGGCTCTTCCGGAAACTAATTGCCGATTTTATAATGCCGTTGATAATTGTTTTGAACACCTTGTGACTATTTATTTTAATTTTTTCTTTCGATAGTTATTGCTGTCACTTTTAGCTTGCTTCAGAAAATAAGTGCGCGTAATTTTGTGTATATTTGTTTGTTTGGCGTCAATTTTAATATGGAGTCCACAAAAGAGCATTTTCGTCATATTTTATTTTATTATTTCCATAATGGATAAAGCGCAGAGAAGGTTGCTAAAAAGTTGCGTGATTTGTTTCGTGATAAAGCCTTAAAGGAAACAAAATGTCGAAATTGGTTTATCAAATTCCGTTCTGGAGATTTTTCACTTAAATAGGTATGCGCAACGTTCAGGTCGGCCAAGTGATGTCGCTGAAGACGGCTTTAATCGAATTGGATCGTCATGTAACTTTGCGTGAGATTGGAGAAAAATTAAATATACCAAAATCAACCGTTCATGAGCATATAAATAGTCGTGGACTGGTAAAAAAGCTTGATAATGGGGACCACATGAATTGAAATGAATTCACTTCGCAAACCGAATCAACGCTTCTGATATGCATCTTAAACGCAATGAAGTCGATCCGTTTTTAACGCGTATTACCTTTGATGCTGAAAAATGGATTGTTTACAATAACTTCAATCGAAAACGATCGTAGTCCAAACATGACGAGGCGTCGCAAACCTCTTCAAAGGCTGATATTCTCCAAAATAAGATTATGCTGTCAGTTTGGCGGGGCTAGAAGGGTGTGGTATATTTTGAGCTGCTTCAGAGGAACCAAACGATTAATTCGGGTCTCTACTGCCAACAATTGGACAAATTGAAAACAGCCATCAACGAGAAGCGACCAGAATTGATCAATCGTAAAGGTGTCATATTTCATCAGGACAACGCTAGACCGCTTACCGCTTTGGTCACTCGCCAAAAACTGAGAGAGCTTGGCTGGGAACTTTTGATGCATCCTCAATATAGCTCTGACTTCGCACCGTCAGACTACCATTTATTTCGGTATTTGCAGAACTTCTTAAATGGTAAAACTTTCGGCAATGACGAGGCTATAAAATCGCACTTGGTTGAGTTTTTTGCAAAAAAGGCCAGAAGTTCTATGAGGAACTCTGGAACACCTACTCTGCCACTACCCTGTGTATAGCAAAACACCAATAAACTGCTTAGGTTCTGCATCATTTTCAACATTAGAAAGTGTGGCCGATTTAAAAATTAGCAGCCTTCTTAAATTATCTACGAGATGTGTTCAAAAAGTATCGCGAAGTTTACATTTTCGCAGGTTACGTATATTCGCATTTCGATTTTTTATGGCGATATGTTGGTACTCATGTCTTTCACTCAAGCCGACGAGTTCGGCCATTTTGAATGTTCAGTTAATTGTTGATAGCTGCTTTGCTTGCACAAGTTTCGGCTCGTCTTCGCTTTTTACCTATTCAAAAAAATGGATCAAAGAACCTGTATCAAATTTTGTGTGAAAAATGCACCGATGCATTCCGAATGTTGACTGTGTCATACGGAGAAGCTACTTTGGACCTAAGCAACGTCTATCGGTGGTACAAAATGTTCTCAGAAGGTCAAGAAGATGTGAACGACGAAAGTGGGCCGGACGCCCGAGCACTTCAACAACAGACCAACAGAAAAAACTGATGAAGTGAAGAAAATGGTATTGGCCAATTGTCGAATCAACGTTAGACAAGTTTCTGAGGACCAGACATATCGATTGGCTCGTGCCATTCAATTTTTTTTCAATGATTTGGACACGAGACGGGTCGCCGCAAAATTCGTACCAAAACTGCTCAATTTCGACCAAAAGCAGCATCGCATGAACACTGCTAATGAGATGTGGGACTCTCTCCGCGACGACACAAATTTGCTCCAGAGGGTCATAACTGGTGATGAATCGTGGGCTTATGGTTATGACGTGGAAACCAAAGCTCAATCATCTCAATGGAAGCTGCCGCACGAACCAAGACCGAAAAAAGCGCGCCAAGTTCGGTCGAATGTAAAAGTTTTGCTTACCGTTTTCTTGCATCATGAGTTCTTGCCACAGGGTAAAACGGTCAATAAGGAATAGTACCTGCAAGTTATGCGCAATTTGCGCAAAGCAATCCGCCAGAACGCCCGGATTTTTGGAAGAACAAAAATTGGCTCTTGCGTCACGATAACACCCCTGCTCACACATCGTTGCTTGTGCGCGACTTTTTGCCCAAAAACAACACACTAATGATGCCACAGCTACAGTATTCCCCAGATCTGGCCCCCTGTGACCTTTTCTTGTTCCCGAAACTGCAGAGACCCATGAAAGGACGACGCTACGCTACGATTGGCGAGATAAAGATGGCATCGAAGGAGGAGCTGAACAAGATAAAAAAATGATGAATTTGAAATGCTTAGGAGATTGGAAAAAACGTTGGCACAAGTGCACAATATCTCATGGGGATTACTTTGAAGGGGACAAAATTGAAATTGATGAATAAATAAATAATTTTTGAAAAAACTCAAAACTCGCCATACTTTTTGAACACATCTCGTATACTGTGCAATCAGCAGTCTAGCTTTTCTGTTCAATTGACGAGATGAAAAAGTGTGGGGTGGAGAAGTTAAAGTACATTGCAGGAATGGTATTTATTTCGAACACCCTTTTTCTTTGGGCGAGATTCATAACTGTCTAAGCCTCGTTGAGAAAATCCAGAAAGCAATGTATTTTTGTATAGACAAATACAGGGTTGCCCATATTCGACGGACCCGACGGATTTCGATGACTCTTTGGGCCCATTCCAATCGACAAGGCTTGTCCGCAGGCAACAATCTTTGCGTCAATTGAATCTTATACGGGAATAAATGCAAATCAATACGGATAATTCGTTGTAAAGTGGTCCGAGCAATGCCCAACTGCTGAGAACAGCAATTTTGGGATGCCCTTGGCGACGCCTTGGTCAGTTTTGATTTGGCCTCTTTGCATTAGAAAGAGCATCACCAGTCGAAAACCTTTCGTATGGTGTTCTTAGAAGGCGCACTTTTCACATTATTTAATTTTTTATACGCACGTTGAGTTTTCACAATTGACTTTTTTGTTGAATGTAAATTTCAACAATTTGGAGCGCTCGCGTGGCGTGTACTGTTCCATGGTAAAAATCTGCTTGGACTGACGCTTCCAACGCGGTATGTCATTAAGCGATCTGACGTCTCTGTCAAAAGATACAGGGTTGCCAGATGGGTCCGTTGAATATTGGCAACCCTGTAGATGGCAGAATAGGTCTTTAAGGTCATAGTGCAAAGGCCACAGTGCAGTCTCCTAATAATAAAGTACAGATACCAACTGTCACGGAATGCCAAAAAATTTGCTTTGTACTGTAAACTACGGTATTTTTGCATTCAAAGTAAAAAATATTCAACAACTTCTAAGAAAAGTTAACTAACGTTTCTTAAAAAATAAAAATGAAAAACAAAAATTTATCAACCAGCGGGCAAAAGCAAGCAGAAAAAATAAAATAAAAACTAAAAAACTCAATTTTAAAACTAATGCTGATTTGTGCATTTAAAGCAAATAAATAAAGCAAAAGAAAAAAGTGCAAATACTCTGGTACAGGCACGTACAACAACGACACGCCATTATCAGCACACAGCGAGCGGACGCGCCATACACCCAGATATGTATGCAGCCAAACGCCGTAAGTAGCCAGCGCACAGACGAACTGCACCGACCAACTGCCAGACGGCCACGCACCCGCGACCGCTTGACTTCACTCGCTTGCAAAGTGCACCAAAACGATTGCACAAGTGGCAATAAAATTGTTTTAAAAACTTTTTCTTAGTCGCAAGTGCTTACATATTGCGGGTTATTATTTTTTCGGAATTTTTATGTAAGAAAAACTTGTGCAAACACCCATGCACACACGAACACACACACACACACTAATGCAAGTAAACGAGGGTATGTATGTATGTGAGTGAGCGCTTTAGTCGAGACGATAGCGTGCAAATGGGGCAAAAGTTGGGCCACATTGCGGATATTTGTATGGGTCTGTGAATTCCAGAAACTTTGGTTAGATGCAAAATTAGGAAAAAAATGCGCACACCAAATGCGTGAAGTGTTAACAAAAACAACGAGAAACATTTTAAGTGAAGAAATATAATTTGAAAACATAAAGCGAAAAACGAAAAACAAAAAATAAAAATATAGAAAAAAGAACAGACAATTTTGTGTTAAAATGTCGAATGGCTGCGGTGCAAATCGAAATGGAATTGTTGTCGCTCTTTGAAAGGCATTGAGCAAATAGCAAGCGAGAACACATACACAACTAGACGAAATCAAATTTAGGTGCAACTGCAACAACCCTGCAGTAAAATCAGGAGCTACAAACAGCCATCTTTTAAAATAATACAGCAGAAATCGTTAAATGGACTTCGGAATGAGAAAAGACAGACAGATAGTTCTGACTCGAGGTTCGCACTTTGATCTTGTGGCCCTTTTTGTCCTCTACTCATCACAGTACCTCATCCAAGCTTAGTTCCCTTATTAAACTCAAGATACAGCTGGGTTGGTCTGAGCGCTTGTGCCTTCCTACTGGCTGCAATTGGCCGAGTTGTCTCATCCCTTCCCGAGCTAAAGCGCTGCATTCAAGGAGAAGGTGTATTGGCGTCTCCGGGGATTGGTCGGAGAAACGACAAGAGCCAGTGAAGCATAAACCAATCCTATGCAGATGGCTGCGTAGTCTGTAATGGACTGTGAGCGTAGCCCATTAGCACTCTTACTATACCCTTAGGGAAGATTATGAGTTTCCTAAACGGCTTTTAATTGTAAACACCCCCTCCCCTCCATTAAGGACTTTGCCTGGCCTATCCCCCTAATTTGGTACCAACTAATCTTCCTTAGCTTTAGCTTTTCAGTCCTAAGCTTCCCCTTGATGGTGGATTTTCCCATAGCAAGGAAAGGCACGGGTAACAAGGCCGTAGCCTCTATTGCCAACGCGTCCGCTACTTCGTCATCATTCCGGAGATGCCTGTTTAAATTGATATCTGCACTTAGACAGACATTTGGTCATTGGAGTCGGCCATTCGGAATGCGTAGATTCGAGTCTCTGTGCACGAAAGACCAAATGTAAGAAAAAGTTTTTTCTAATAGCGGTCGCCCCGAGTATAATTCTGCCATGAAGAAGCTCCTCATAACAATTATTTACCATTCGGAGTCGGCTTAAAACTGTAGGTACCTTCATTTGTGAAACAACATCAAGACGCACGCCACGCAAGAGGAGGAGCTCGGCCAAATGCCTATCAAAAATATTCACACCAATAATTTATTTATTTTACATAGACAAATGGCACACAAATCCGCTTGCAGAATGGGGGAAAAGCTACCCATCGGCACAGAACACTTAGTTATGAGGTCATATGTTTGTTCCAACGCCCATACTTTCTGGTCTCTTAGAGACCCTTGCATACCAGCACACGGATTCGTTTCAAATGGAGGTGTACTCCAGTTTTTCTTGTCGTCCAGCTGAATTCTGGACTTCTTTTGAAATTTAAAGACTTCAGTGATATCATCCCAGAGTAGCTGGGTAAGTGGGAGGAATTTCATGTTCTTGGATGACATCACTTTTCCTATACCAAAGCCTTTCCTGGTAATATTCAACAGGATACGCTTGGCTAATTACTGAATAACTAATAACTAAGATAATTTGACCTGCGCTGAGAGCCACAGTTACGATGAGAGTGCAGAACACGTGACTTTTCACTGCGTTTGGTTTTATAAAGAGCGCTTCGAGCTCACAAATCTCCTCGGCGCTGTCCCCATACCAGATAACTTTGTAACGCAATGCTTAACTCGAAAAAGAAATGGGAAGCAGTAAAACAGTTTGCAGCAAAGATAGTAATAAAACTCTCAAACTTTGAATCCGTCGCCCAAAGAAGCTATTTTGAAACAGAGCTGCTGTGGAGGTAACGCACAGACGACAAGCATGAATTCGAGAGGAAAGCCGCAAGACGAACCCAAACAGACGACAAGTCGATACCAAGTAACGATATTGCAAGATTTTCCGTACCTTTTTTGATGGGTATTTCAGCAAACTCCCCCTTCAATTTGTGGTGGGCGTCTTGAAGGTTTTCCACACATGGCACTTACAATTTTGTGCCGCCTCCGAACGAAGGATGGATTTTCATTAGGAGCTTTTCCATGGCAAAAATACACTCGAAAGCTTACTATTGCATGCCGAGGGGCGACCGCTACTCTTCTTCTTCTTGATTGGCGCGATAACCACTTAAGCGATTCTTGCCGAGTTTAACCGGCGTCAGTTGGACAGACCAAGTGAAGCCAAGTCCTTCTCCATCTGATTTTTCCAACCAAAGGCCAAAAGAGGCCTTCCTCTTCCTCTGCTACCATAAGCTGATACCGCATCGAATACTTTCAGAGCCGGAGCGTTTGAATCAATTCGAACGGAATGGCCCACCAATCGAAGCCGCTAGAACTTTATTCGCTGCGCTATGTCTACATATGCCGTCGTATAGCTCATACAGCTCATTGTTCCATCACCTGCGATACTCGCCGTCACCAACGTGCAAAGATCCAAAAAGCGTTCGCAGAATCTTTATCTCAAACACTCCAAAAACACCCTTGTTTTCTGCACCAAGCGATATTAGAAAATCCCCTTTTCTCACTTCGAGTTTCATGTGTTTTCGAACACGATTATACCGATTTATGGTCACTCATAAATGGTTCGCTACGCCAGCCGATCTAATTGTAATTGCACGAATAACTTAAACAAAACATCCCCTGATTCATCTCTCGAATTTTGTACTAGTTTTCCATTGAAACAATCGAAAAGGGACGTAACGGAGGCCAAAGACACCATGTGGAGCATCGACTTGTAAAAGCCTCAATTTAAAGTATTGAAAAAAAGAGAAAAAATGGAACTAGTCATTGTTCTAAAATCACCAGAACCGCATCAGCTCGATACTAACGAATTTTTCTGCCGCAGGTGCTCATAGGCTGTATTGTAGGGGACTGCATGTGTGCCTTTGTGTGTGTGTGTGTGCGTGCTTGCACTTAACTAACTTACAAGATCGCCTTAAGAATACCCGACAGCCGCAGCACCTTCTCATTTGCCCTCATCAACCGTCTGGCCAGCTTCTGCCAGCTTCTCGTAGTCGCATTCGCACTCTCGCCCAGCTCACACTTCACCCTGCACTTGCACGCTGGCAAGCGAAAATGAGGTCATTCAAAGTGCCGCAAGAGCCTTAACAACAGAACTGAAAATGCAGCAAAAGTAAAGAAGAAAAAAATAAACAAAAAGGAAAATTGCACTTAAGAAACAAAAATGTGAGAAAAAAACTCAAAAGCGTAGCAAATTTACTACGAAAGTGCAGACAGCGCGGAAATGGCGCTGGCAGCGGGGTGGCATACACAGAAACTTGCGCTTGTTGAAATGAAAATTAGAATAACTTTGCAAAATTATGTATGATTTTCACAAAAGCGCCTTGCTTAAGTGAGGCACTAATACACGCGCACGAATTTTATGTAATAAAAATATTATGTAATAAAAAAGAATTCTCTCGGCCGAGTAAATGCGTAGTTTGCTGCCAAATACTTTAACATTAGAACACATTTTAAGTTATATTGATTATTTGAATGAAATTACTTTGCGATGCAATTTAATATCAAACATTTTATACCTAAGATAATTTTTAGTCCACTGCTACAGATGGTCCATGTAGCGATTGGAGTGTAATTCGCCTCTAAATAAAAGACGCATAAATACTTTTCAATCAATTAATGTTTTTTTTTTGTTTTGTAAAGAGTAGACCATAACCTCTTAAGAACAACAAGTCTTCTGGGCAAGATAACATATCGCCTCAATTGCTGATCTCGTAAGCAGTGTGCGCATAATATACCCACAAGCTTTGGAATTCTGGTCAACCAGTGACCGACCTGCCTGATAAATTGAAAAAGGCGTTATTGTGAAAATTCCTCAGAAAGGCAATCTCATTGAATGCCTTGTTCAGTAAGACCAACAAAATGATGGCAAAAATCATCAACAAAACCTTCCTTCTGTACTGCAACCAGAGCTCACACAGGAACAGGCGGGCTTTAGAGCAAACCGTTCATGCATCGAGCACCTCAATAGTCTACGAGTTATCGTTGAACAGTTAGTTGAGTAGAGGGCCCCGCTTTACCTTGCATTCAGAGACTTTCAAAATGTGTCCGATACCAAACACCAAGGCGCTATTCGTAACGCGCTCGAATGCAAAGGGGTCCCATCGAAATTGATTCAACTCGTCGGAGTATATTACACTGATGCAGGTATTCGGATAATGCATGAGAAACTTCTAGGTAACAAAATCAAAGCATTAGCAAATATACAAAAAGGGTGTGTTCTCTCGCCACTGCCGTTTATCATCGTTTTGGACGTTGCCATGAAAACGTCTCGTCATCTGGCGGCAACAAGGGAACTGCAAGGGCGCCTAGCGGATCTCGACTAGGCAGACGACGTCTGCCTACTGCCCACAACAACCTTGACATCACAACATAGGTCCAAGCAGTGCAAGTAGCAGCAGCGACATTCAGTGCCCGAAAAACTAGAATCATGCGTATGAACAGAGAAAATAAGCAACAATTCGAAATTGATGGTATTCATCTGGAAGGAGTGCAATCTTTTTGTTGTTTGGAGAGCGTTATATCAGGGGCTGGTGGCTCGACCGATGATATCAAAAGCCGTATAAAAAGGCAACGGTGGCCTTAAAAGATTGACACAACACAGAACTGAATGAAAGAAAGTCGTTGTGGCAACACTGACATTCAAGAAATGTCTAAATGAATGAGACCACTGGATACTAATACTCGCACAAAATGTGCCAATCGGATAATGATGATAAAAAAAGATATCACATATAAATTTTGGTTGCGATTGGAGACGACATGGTGTGTCGCATAAAGAGCAACCTTCGAATTCTTCTAAGGAGGCTCGAAAGAAAAAAACTAAATAAAAATAAACAAAATTTAGTATTATAAAGGGTTTTCCAATAAGAGGTGTTATTGTGATATTCAAAGAAAAATGCTGTTTTTGAACATAAATGAGCGGATGTTTATTTCATTATAAAGAGGAAGGTGAATAGTCAGTAGTTGCTGGGTGGCTAAATCTGGCGAATAGGGGAGATGTGAGAGCAATTCAAAGTGCAGTTGATGTAGTTTTACCATTGTTTTGCCATCATCCACACGTTCTTGTGAACTTTCTCATAGTCAAATGCTCATGCAATATAAAGCCAATGAGTACTTTTGATATCTTTTCGATGCCAGCTAACTCACCCAACTTCACTTTTCGATCATTCAAAACGATTTTGTGGACTTCTTGATGTTTTCTGGTGTTACCGCATCAGTTGGAGGTCCACTGAGTTTTGCATCATCGGTGTCTCTACGACCCCGTTTGAAGTCGTTTGAAGTCAGCAAACCATCGATTCATTGTTGTTTCTGATGGAGCGGAGTCCCCATAACAGTTTTCGAGCCATTGCTTCACTTGAGCTGTAGTTTTTTTTTCATCACGAAGCAGTGTAAAATTAAAACATGAAATTCTTTTTGATTCATAGCTTTGAAATAAAAAATAATGAATAGAATATCATGAAATTTCAAAGGTTGCCTTTCTAAGGTTAGCACTAACTGCCAAAAGAAGGTAATAGAAGATTTATTCCTTTCAGTCTGTTTTGATGGAAGGTCAAAAATGCACATTTTCTCGGAGGTAACCCTCTAATAACTGTAGAAAAAATGCTCGTTAAATTTTACTGTTGAAGTCTGTTTTGAGGAAAAGTCAAAAATGCTCGTTTTGGCAAGAGGTAGCGGGTTAAAATGTGCTAAAGAAAAAATACTCGTCAAATTCTATTACTAGAAGTCTGTTTTTAGGGAGGCTAGAAATGCTCATTTAGGCAGGAGGTAGCGAGTTAAAAAGACTACTGAAAAATTGTTGGTTAAATTTTACTATTCAAGTCTGTTTTGAGAGAGGGTGGGAAATGCACATTTAGGTAGCAGGTAGAAGGTTAACATGACTACAAAAAAAATGCTCATTAAATTCTACTATGGAAGACTGTGAGCAAAAATCATATTTGAAATCGCTTTAAAGGTAATACTTTCATTAAACTAAAAGCGATTTCACTAAAAAAATTTTAAACTTTCACTCTCCATAAAAACACTCAGATCCTCTGAAATAGTGCGGTCTTTACCAAAATTGATGCTGAATACGACCGCTTTCATAATTATTAATGCTTGGTTGTGTTAAGTAGAATTTTTGTAAAATTGTTCAACTGTGCTATTTTTTTTACAAAAAAAGTTCCTTTTAAGGCTGTAATATAAGACACAAATAGCCGTTTTCACCAAATCGACATTTATATATATTTTTTTTCTTTGAGACTCGTTTCTCATTTGTGGGAGGAAGTAATAATCTGACGGGACTACATCTCGAATGAGACTTTCCAACCCATGTGTTATCTACAATTGTACAATTTGTAAACGTTGTTGAGGCGTAAGTCTGTCCATGATGAAATGTCAATGAATACTGAAAAAGGTTACGTATTTAGTTTGACAGTAGTCTGGTGTGATCTGGCAAAAAACCCCTATTGGAAAAAGTAGCTTAAATCTGATCACCCTTTATATACGGCATTCTTTCCAGCATTGGACTAAAACAGTCACACGATAGGGGGGCATCCTGTTTGAAATCCTGACGGTATGAAACAACACAAAGGGGTTTTACCCCATTTTTTCGGTACTGAGTCATTGTATTTTCCAACGCTATTAAAGTCGTATTTATTTTGGTGGGATATCAAATTCAGAGAACGCGTCAATTGATAGCATTTTGATCAGGTAGTAATCTTTTGTAAACAGAAATGGTAGGATAATAAATTTACAGAGAGAAATTTGTACTCGTGTAATGATTGCAACACAAGCTACAAGCTTGTAATAATTTATTTAAATCAAAATAACGCTTCTGCTTTTTTGTTCTCTAATTTCAATAAACTACGAGTACGAGTATTTCGCTTTTTTACCCATTGTTAAAGGTAGTTATTTTTATTTCAAAGATAATAATAATCGCATTGTTGATCACTGATCAGAAGCGCTTAACTACTTTTCACACTACCGCTTTTTTACTGCACTCTTTCTGCTTTTCAAAACGAATATTTCACAACTCAGAAATAGCGCACTCTCTCTATCTCTCTCCCTCTACTATTGTATGCATTATCAGCATGCACGATCAGCGATCGTTGATCGGCATTGCATGCTTGTTAAGTGCAAGATTTTCAAGGTTAACACTGAAGGCTCAAGCGCTGCTAAATTACAGCTCACATACATATGCATGTACATTACTTTTAAAGGCAACAATGAGAAATAAATAAAATCAATTATATTTTAGCAAAAAACAAAAAAACAAAAAAACTAGAAAACAAAAACAAAAACAGAAGTTCGTTAAATGAAAAAGCTAAGAAAGTCAAGCGGTCGTGCAGTTGTTGTTCCAGCATTGGCGCACTACACCCCTTTCTCGTCACCACCACCACCACCGCCACAACCACCACTACCACCCATCATTACCCAAAGCAAGGAAAATATGTATATATGTATGTATGTGTATATGCACTGAAATTACGGCACATACAATTAGATCGCAACGTTCTTGGATGCCATCGGTTTGCTGTGACGATCGCTTAACGACAGCGGGGCCAATATAGCTGGAGCTTCACATCACTCTTGATTCTACATACTTGCATGCGCGTGTAGACGAACGTAGTGGAGAATTAGTCCGATGCATTTTCGAGTTGTAAAAAAGATTAGAAACGATCGTGATAATCATTAGCGGAGGCCAGCATATCGCATCGTTTGCTTATTCGTTCGTTTTCATATAGCGGCACGTAACAAGTGCACTTCGGTTGCTCTCTCCTCTGGAAGGGGTTGGCCATTGGGGAAAGGGGTGACCGGTGTTGCTGTAAGTGGACATACACAACGTAAGCGGCTTGCTTGTATGCGTGGATGCTTGAGTTAGAGACGAGTGATCGGCATTCAAGGCGTCGTTATCAGGCATCTATTCAACATACGAACATACACATACACACACATGCATGTGTGCCTGCATTCACATGAGTATTTTTGCTATTGCTTACATGGCGTGCATGGCGTTGTTGTTCAATTTGTGTTGCTGTTTACATTGGGGTTGGCCTTTGTTGGCTTCTTATAGATGGCGGCTTTTTGCTTTGGATGACGGCGCGGCGACTATGGAAAGCAAACAAAATTTTTTGCCGCTTAGTTTTCAGTTGGCGGTTATCGTTTTAGTTGTTGTTCGTTTTTGTAGTTTTTGCTTGCTTGTTGTACTCGTTAGTTTTCTTTGCAGTAGTTTTTCTCTACATTTATTTAGTTTTTATTTTTTGTTGATGTTTGACTGGAAGTGCAATTAGTAATGTGCGAATGTTAAATGAAAAACTTTTCGAGGCTACGACGAAAGCAGTGTAAGCCAATGTTCGAATATTACACTTAAAAAAAAAAAACAAAAAACTAAATAAATAAAAAAAAAATATATATATATATGGGGCATTCTTTCTCAACGGGAGACCCCTATCCATCCAAAAATGTTTTTGACCTAGAGAGTTCTAATAGGGCTTAAAATTTAGCTCTTTTTATCTACTTTTCAATGCAGAGTGGCCAAAAACGAAATTCAAGATGGCTCATTTAATATGGCTAAAAATGTAATCAAAATTCATTAAATTCATTCTAATAACCTATGCCAAAAAAATTCATTTCAACGGAAAGAGTGGTACTAGGTCTCAAAATTTAGCTAATAAAGTTTACTATAAAATACAAATATGGTGAACCCAGACGTGGATGAATAGGATGGATGCCGTTCTGGGCCCCCCGTAGTAATATAGAAAGCAGTTCCGGAAAGAGTGTCTCCCCATAAGGAGAGGAGGGATTGTTTTAGTGGCCACACCACACGATGCAGTAGGCGACGGGTCGCTGTAAGTGCAAAGGCATTTTGAACCCTACCTCACCCACCAAAAAGAAACAAAAAAACCTGATAATCTTATTCATAAAAGAAAAAATTCTTAAGAAAATTGTATTCCATTATTTTAATCAGGTCATAATATACCTGTGAAAAAAGCTGGCGAAGTAACCTTGACTTTGACAAAGAAATCAAAATGGAATAAAGCAACGAATAAAAACTTCTCAAAATTAAAATTCATTTTCTTCCTATGAAAAAGACTGGAAATATAGACTTGACTTTCTTCCTATGAAAAAGACTGGAAATATAGACTTGACTTTGACAAACCAAAGTAAAATAAAAGAATGAATCAAACCAGCTGAAAAAAATTTAAATTTTAATCTCAACCTTTAAACAAATCTGTCCGTGGAGTACAAAAGGGTAAATCTTCCTGTGTGAAAAGAACTTCAAAAGCTCAAAAAAGCAAAAATCTTCAGCAAACCTTTTCAAAGGAAATTAAAATACACAATTTCGGCGTAAATTTGTAAGAAAAGTACAAAGGCAAACAAAAGGATTTTCATTTTCTGGTTGTGACGAAGTAAAGCGTAAAAAAAAACACACGAAACACAAAAGCTAAAGCGAAATTGAAAAAAAAATCACAACTCAACAGGATACCAGAAATTTAGAAATAAAAACGTGCTGAGGGTAAAAACAAAGAAATATAAGGGAAGAAAAAATGATGCTAAATATTCATGAAAAAAGGTAATTTAAGGCCAGCGTGACTTAACTACAACAAATATTTAACCACCGTTGGGCAATACTAATCCGAACCAACTAAGCGAGACAGCCATTGAAGGGGCATCACTTTGCCGAAATGGGCCAACTGTAAGCCATGCGGCTGCAGAAAAACAAAAAGTGCACAAAGCGGAAGTAATGACAATAAAACGCGCGAAAATTAGGTATTTGCTTACATAAAAATGGAAAGATGTAAAGATTAAAAGAACAGCTCTGCATAGACTGGGAAGAAGACAGAAAAGAAGCTAAAAGGATCCACAGAATAGAAACTGTTGTTGAATTATTCGATACGCAAGCAAATACTAAAACCACAAAAAGCCAAATTTTAGGGTAATTGAACATAAACAGACAAAAATAAAAGGCTTCAATAAGTAAATCTGTGTTTAAAAACCAAACAGAAATTACGCCGTGTAACAAAATTTTATTTTTTGTAAGCCATAGCGAAGAGATCAGATGCGCTTGAGAGCCGATGAGGCAGTGAAACCAAGTTCATATACAAAATTTCTCAGCCTACCAAAGTTTTAAATAGTTGCCTCAAATTATCGAAAAAATTCGCTTTCGAATTAAAAATGTTAAGTTGTGAGAAAAAAATTAAATAAATAAAAGTAAACTTCCTACTTCCAGATGGAAGTATTTAAACTTTAACGAATACTATTTGAACCTCAGTGGGGGAACTCGTAGCGAACAAGGTTAGGTTAGGTTGAAGCGGTTGGCCTGTGAGACACACTCAGGCTCATAGCCTATTGTGATGCTACGTGGGGAGCTTTCCCTATTTCTCCTAAAACCAGTGTGTACTTTTCAAAGATTTTAGAATATCTCTGATTTCTGCTGAACTGAGATCTTCCAACTCATTAAACAGTTATTTACTTAGAATAGTAAACCTACGTCTGGATAGAGCAGCACAATGGCACAGAAGGTTCGAGATCATCTCTTGCTCCTCCTCAACTAGACAACTACTACAGAAGTCATGTGTTTGCCCACCCATCCTTTAGGCGTGTCTACCCGTTCTGACTGAAATCAGTGTGCTAAGACTGGTCGACTAGTCTTATTTCGGTTTAGCAGAGATTCTGTGCGTTTAGCATTGAGAGTCGGCCACAGTTGATGGGCGATTTTGCTGGTGGCTTCATTACGCCATCTTTCGTTTGCTTTCCTTACGATTTCTTCAAGGATGAGTAGCTTACATGTTTGTAAGGGTATCCCTATGTCATTGTCTATGTACTCATCGGTCAATTTAGTGCCAAGTCTCGCTAGTTCATCGGCTCTACAGTTACCCTCAATGTCGCGATGGCCACAAACCCATATTATCCTTAAGCGAAATGACTCAGTCATCTCATTAAGAGATGTGCGGCATTTCATGGCTACCTTGGAGGTTGTCGACTGTTTTGTGAGGGATTTTATCGCCGCCCGGCTGTCAGTGAAAATGTAGATGTCATTTCCAGATATCGTGGCGTACTGTACCAGTGTCACGGCTTTCATTATTGCCATCAGTTCAGTCTGAAAGACATTACAGTTGTCGCGGAGCCGAAAACTGGAGGAAATCCCCAGATGCTCGGAGTATATGTACACCTCCGCCCGCCTTGCCCTCGAGCTTTGAGCCATCTGTGTATACATGGATAGACTCGCCCTGTCTTGCATCGTCCCGTTCCCACTCTTCCCTTGAGGGTAGGAGGGTCGTCAACGTTGTAATAGCAAGTGTGGGCGGGAGTGCATAGTACACCATTCTGGGAAACTCCGAAGTGCCAGCCAGGGTTTTACCGTGACCGTAGCTCTTATTTGACCACTTACTTAAAGTGTTCAGCCTTACTGCCGCACTACGCGTGATATATTTTGCCTGCAGATCTACCGGAAGGAAGTTTAATGTCGCATATATTGCTTTCGATGGTGTGGTTGACATCGCGCCATTTATTTGAACAGATGCTAGTCCTTGAACCTTGTTAAGTTTTTTGATGTTCACGCCCTTCCCAAGGGCATTCCACCATATTACAATACCAAAGTAGAGAATTGACCTAACCACTGCTATGTAGAGCCAATGTATCATTCTGGGTTCCAGTCCTCATTTCTACCCAATAAGCCTTACGCAGGAGTACAACGCTTTGCGTGCTCTGTCTGCGACTGTGAGCCCCCAATTTAGCTTCCTATCCAGTACAAGTCCTAGATATTTCGCCTCTTCTGTTCCTCTAAATGGTTTCCCTCCTAGAAATATGTGTTTAAAAGTAGGTGTTTTATGTTTTCTGCTAAATAGTATCATCCGTTTTTCCGGATTTACTTGAAGTCCTCGATTTGTACACCAAAGTGATAGTCTGTTGAAAGCTTTGTTAAAGATCGCATAATGTTTCCCCGAGATTTTTATAACAATATCATCGGCATGTGAGCTTATTTTCCCCCCATTTTTCCAAGTTCTTGAAGTAGATTATTGACAGTTAAGTTCCATAGAAGTGGAGAGATTACCCCACCATGGGATGTACCACTAATCGGAAATTTCTTAGTGGATGTGTCCCCAAGGCTTGCGCTTATCATTTGCCCAGTTAACATTCGTTCTATAAACGAGACTATCGCACTGTTTACTCCCATTTCCGTTAGCGATGTTGTAATAGCTTCCGAAGCGAACAAAGTCCGGTTGAGATTGAAATACGCGAAACGAAAGTGCAAATGGATAGGCATGCGACTGACATCAGCAAAATCTCACTAGACTGGAATTGGAATCTCTCGCCGAAGAGAACGGCCGAAAGGAACATGAACACGAAGCTTATATGACGAATTCACAACATCTATCGACGCACTCACTTGGCCGCAGATTAAGTCAAGAGCTACAAATCGACCCCAATGGAATTTATTTGTATAGGCAACTTGCAACTCCAGGCGGCGCGATAGCAAATAATAATAATTGGAACTTTAGCAATAATAATAAAATGAAAGATGCCGTTTTCTTTAGTTTGTTTAGTTAAACTGTCGCAAATCACAATATTAATAAGTCATTCACTGAATTTTCACAAATTGTTAAAGAGGCTGACGTTAGACTTGGCAAAATCACGAAAAAAATTGAAGTATTTCGTAAGACGCCACTCAATTACGGTACTCAATCCGCCTTGGAACTTTAGTCACTCATTTCATTCGATTGCACGCCTGTACATGCAAGTATACAGTTTTCTGTACTTTACAGTTTTCTATTAACTCTTACTGTTAAAAATGTTTTCTATTAACTCTTACTGTTAAAAATGTATTGCTCTGTAGTAGTAGCAGAGAAGATAAGTCCATTGAGAAGGTTCAGGAATGAATGAGAAGGAAATTTTTAGAATTCCATCACGACTAACATACGAGAGTGAACATAGCCGAGTGTAATCAACAGAATTACTATAAATATAGCGTTAAAATGTACTTGTTTACTATGCTTCCTTCAGCCGGTATCACGCCGAAAAATCGGAAAGCAAATGAAATACTAAGAAAAGACGAAATTTTAGCAGGCAGGAATGAATATACTTCAATAGCTTTTCTTGCCCAGAGTTGAGTGAAAGACTGCGAAAAAACTGAGAAGGTAGGTTAACGGGATGCGAACTGTGGGACTGAACAATTAGTCTAATCTGTACCAAGGGAACCTTTCGAAAGAAGCAATTATTGGGTATGCCGTTACTTCAGGAGCTCCTAAGAAGATCTCTTGGGGTTGAATTTTTTTTCAAGGATGCAATTGTTTTGATTTTTGTTTGTATTACAATTGTGATTACTATTATTAATCTGTTTCTTCATTTCTTATGCTGAAATGGCATAAAATTTCTGAAATCAGATTCAAATTCAACGTATAAAAATCTACCGAAATCAATTAATTTCTACTTATTGATGCCATGCAATACTATCCTTAATTTTATTTACCTGTAATATGAACATGTACTAGGTTGTTCAATAAGTTCTTTAGGCTTGGAAACAGATGGAAGTCGCTAGGGGCCAAATCTGGTGAGTAGGATGGCTGCTCCAACTACTTCAACTTTAATTAATGGATTTTAGCCATTGTCAAAATGCATTGGAGTGCGGTTCATCGTCCTGGTTAAAAAGATTTTTTGCACACTGGGTCTTTTCATGAATTTTTTCCTATAGCTGACCTAAAAGCCAGTCTAAAAATATTAGTTCGCTCCCAGTGATTTTGAGAGAATCGGTGTGTCGACGTCACATTTGTATAATTTATTCGTATGGGTTTTGTGTAATTTCTTGTTTGTTCGCATTTTGACATTTCTCTCCCTCAACTGAATCAAATTGACGCCACACCTCTCTGAGCGCACTCTTGTATCCTACAGTATAATAAAATTATCTCTTTTCAGCACAGATAATGTTATCAATCCTCTCTGGGCGCAATCTAGTATTCTATCATTCTTGATAATATCTATTTCCAGCAAAATCAAAGTTATCGAGTTACACTGTGACATAGCAATCTTACGTCCCATAGTTTCTCTCCTCCAGCAACAATTTCCGCCAATCTGTGGCGCATTTTTCTACACAACTTCGTTTTCCCAATGCCTGCCCATGGCGTATGAGTGCTTTAATGCGTAGATTTCCATATAATTTTGACAGATATTGCATTTTGTATGCATTTTACGAGTGCTTCAATTCTGCTATACAAACACCCAGTGCAAATAAATACAACCCAAGCAGAAATGGGCAGTTTGTACAGCTAGTCAAGAAGCTGTCACGTTAGCGTCACCGTTCCCCTTTGTATTGGCAGCGCAGCGCAACGCGGCGTTCCCCGCTGTACAGTTGCTTCGGCTGAATACATCTTAACATGGAAGAATGCAGTGCTCGTGGTAAAGCCACAAATACATGTACACATATGTATATATACACAGTAAGCTGTGTCTGTATATTTTTTTCCAGTTTTCTTTTTTCTAAATTTACTTGCATTCCCCCGTCTCTCTCTCTCCACGCATATGCCGCTGTGTAATCCCTTTATTTGCATTCTTTGCTCTCGCCAATTTAGAAGAGTTTGTGTGCCAAGGCATTTTGGCGCATTGCTCAATTTTCTTCTTCCTTCTCTTCCACAACTTCTAAGAGATTGCCTGCTCTGCTCTATGCAATTTGCGATGCACTTCACAAGCAGCGGCGTACGGCAGCAAGCCGTCGATCGGCAAGTGGGCTGACGTGCGTTTTAGAATTGTTGTAGTCGAGCCGCCTTACTGCGCCTTTGCTTGCTAAGTATATTTGTACTTCTGTGTGTATATGCGAATTTCGCCGGCGCTTGTATCGCTGCATTTTGCGATTATTCTAACAATATTTTTCCATGATTACAAACACATTTTCTTTATTTTTCAAACTTTCAAGGTCTGCACAACAAAATTTGCAATTTACACTTCACTTTGGTGGCGTTTGTTGATATTTCTCACATTTTTCGCGGTTCCCATTTGCCTTGTTGTGCTTTTATTTTATTTTAGTTAGCTGGGTTTTGTATTTATTTATTTATTTAGTTATTTTTTTATTTATTTCTATACATTTTTTTTTTAATTAGTTTTTCTCCCAATGCATTTCTGCCAGTTGCACTTATCTCGACTGCTATCACAAGGGGCTTTCTCTCCTCTTATATTACATTCTTAGGACTATTTGATATCTTAAATATTTGTTGTATTCAGAAATCTTTTCATGAACATCGTGTTTTGCAAGTAACAGTGAAAACAGGGCGATTCTATACAAGGTGGTGATACTTCATCAGCCGATTCATGCCTGATTGTCAAAGTGCGAGTATTTGTATATTCTTTTCCTCTTCTTTCTTCTGCTGAAATTTGACAACAGCGCACGAAATTATTTTATTTTATAACATTTTTTTGTTTATTCATCATTATTATTTCGCCTACAGAGGTTCATACAGACTAAGGAGTTGTATACAGTTAGAAGGCCGGAAAAAAGCGAGTTTTCCAGAATTTTTTCTGAATTTTTTCACATATATTGTGTTATCTTTTAACTGTGTTTTAAGACTTAATAACAGGTGGCGCTAAAGTAATCCTCCTATCAGGAAATGCTATAAATTTTGCGATTGGCCCCTAATGTCAGTTCTGTTTTGACATTTGTGCAGTAAACACATGCGAAATACACGTTAATAAACAATGTTACGCTACACTGCTCCGGAACGCGTAATATTGCTGACTATTTATTTGACCAATGATCGGTCGGTGACTTTGGCACAACGTGAATTTCGTCGCAGATTTCCTCGCCGTCCAACGCCTACTGGTGAAACACTGCGACGTTTAGCCGCTCGCCTCGAAGAGACTGGCACAACACGATATGACCGCGGAGTAGCCGTTCTGCAGAGAATATTGCTGCTGTAGCCGAGGATGTCATAGAAGCGCCGTCGACATCGACCAGACGACGTGCTTCGCAAATGGGTTTTAGTCGACGGTCTTTACAGCGAATTTTGGTACAAGATTTGAAGATGTTTCCGTACAAAGTCCAGACGGTGCATCAGCTGTTAACTGCTGACCGCCAATCGCGTCTAACATACGCTCAAGCCATCCTTAATCACCACCAAGAGGAAGATGATTTTTCATCAAAAATAATCATGAGTGATGAGGCCCATTTCCATCTTAGCTGGTACGTAAATAAGCAAAATTTACGCTTCTGGGACACTGAAAATCCGCGTGTAACCCACGAAGAGCCATTACACCCGCTCAAAGTCACTGTATGGTGTGCTATTTTCGCTGGAGGAGTCATCGGACCTTTTTTCTTCGAAGACGTCGCGGGCCAAACGGTTACTGTGAATGGTGAGCGCTACAGAGCAATGATCAACGAGTTCTTTTTGCCGCAACTTGATGAATTGGGATTGGAAAACATGTGGTTCCAACAGGACGGTGCAACAGCACACACTGCACGTGCCACAACCGATATGCTGAAGGATGCATTTCCCGTGCGCCTAATCTCCCGTTTTGGCGATTTGCACTGGCCAGCAAGATCGCCTGATTTGACCGCTCCAGACTTCTTTTTGTGGGACTTTTTGAAGTCGCGGGTTTATGTCAACAAGCCTCAGACTCTTGCAGCTCTTAAAGACAATATTCGTCAAGAATGTGAGGACCTATCGCCGGAAGTTTTGGCCAAAGTGATGGAAAATGCCATAAAAAGGGCTCGACTGGCAATCAACTGTGGCGGCGGCCATTTACATGACATCATATTCTCGACTTGATGTAAAAAAAATTAAAAGACCAAATAAAAATAATCTACAAGAAGAATCAAAGTTTCTCATTTTTTTTTTAATTACAGCCAAAAAACATCGCAAGGTTACTTTTGCGCCACCTTGTATTAGTAAAAATATTTATTTGGAAAGGATCTACAGGTGATTTCCGGGAGCTCATCGCAAAAAAGACGTTTTACAGTGACCACTATATCTCTGAACTGGATCCTCTGAAATTAAAAAACCAAACAGATTTCATTAAAGTAATGTTAAATCTAGTAATTAATCGAAGGAATAAGCAAAATAAATTTTTTGGACAAAACGGCGGTTTCTCAAAAAAACAAAAATCGATTTTTGAAATTTCGGCCTTAATTGTTTATAAAAACAAATATTTATAGGTGAGAAAAAATCTTCGATTAATTACTAAAAAATATATTTAATTAAATGTCTCACATTAAATGTCTCACAATATGAAGTTAGGTTAGGTTTGGCAGCCGCATCGCACATAGAGACAACGATGCCACTTAGACCACAAAATGGGTCCGTTGTGAACACAATTTGAAGTTGCTTGCGTTTAAATTAAAGTCGATAACCGCAACAGCAACTGGATTTATGCACAGCTACTGTAAAGAGCTGGCAGCTGCCTAAAGTCGCATTCAGAGCGATGGGAATTGCGCAAATAACAGGTGGAAGAAGGAAGAATGGGCTCTGGACTAGACGATGAGACCAACACTGGCTAATAATATTCGCATTAAGCGCTTGAAGCTACTGATGAATTTCACCAGATGTGTGTTATTTAAGCCCGGAATATCCGCAGCTTCAGCCAAAAAGTGAGTGCCCAGATGCCCAAATGTGACGGAAGCGCAGTGGCTGCGAAAAAGGCGCTGAGATAATCCCATCTCATCCTCCAGACAGCTTCTGCAGAAAGGACTTGAAGCAATCCCAAGTTCCACCGCATGAGCACCTAACGGACAATATCCAGCAAGGATACGTACCAAATTCGAAAATTATGGCATTATTAGCCTTAGAAGTTCCCTGCAGCGCCCCCGATCTACACGTGGCCAGAAAGATCCCGCGACTTTGCACGTTTGCGCACTAACCCAGAGCTCGATGAGTTGACGCAAATCCCATCTTTCCAGTAGTAGAACAAAGGATACCTACCAAATTCGAGAGTTACGACATTATTAGCCTTAGAAGTTCCTTGCAGAGCCTCCGATCTACACGTGGAGATCTTGCGACTCTTTCCAGGAGTGGACCACAAAGGATACCTACCAAATTCGAGAGCTGATGCTTTGTTAGCCTTAGAAGTTCCCTCCAGCGCCCCTGATCGACACGTGGCCAAAAAGATTTCCCGACTTTGCACGTTAGCGCACTAACCCAGTGCTCGGTGAGTTGACGTAAGTCCCATCTTTCCAAGAGTAGACCACAGGTTCTCAAGGGAACCCCAATCGTTTTGCGAGGAAACCGTCTCCAGGGTCGCCTGTCTAGCCGGCTCATTAGCGCAGCAGTCTCTCCGTCTATGTCCCAGTGGCCGGGCACCCAAATGAGCCTAATATCGAGTTATTCGGAAACAATCGAGAGAGAAGCCAGACCTTCCCCGACTAATTTCAAAAGCACAAACACAAACCCAAGACCCTAAGAGCCGCTTGGCTGTCGGAGTAGAATTTTACGACCTTTACAGTAATTACAGAAGTACGCAACCAACCTAATGATTCCTTAGTTGCGCTTACCGCCATCTGAAAAACCCTACAGTGGTCCGGAAGCTTAAATTTGAGCTTGATGGAGAGCTCCCCGCAGAACTCTTCCGCCTAACTTCGAGCCATCCGTAAACATGTTTGCCATGCCCTGCCTCCCAATGTTGCACCCCGCTACTTCTCTCTCGAGGGAATATTAATGGAAAAAGTTATTCATCTAATATAACTCAGGCTAACCTCTTTTCTCCTTCCAAAACTCACGAACTCACTTAATATGTAGAAGACATGAAAGCCGATTCCGGAAAATCAGTTTGAAATGGTTTTGATCATTGGGTTGTTCTTGGGCATGAATATATTATTTCGGGAAGAGCATACCTTGAAGGATATGAAATAAGTTTTAGTTAATACTAAATTGTGTGCTTTTATACCCGGTACTTTCTTGAGACTTCTGCACAAATGTTCACTAACTAAGCGCCAATTGAGAAGACGACTGCCTGCCATTATCGACCGGCTTCAATTAGAAAACCCATACGGAATATGGATTATAAAAAGCATTTTTCCAGAAGTCTTTCTGACAGACCCTAAGAAATTTGAATTAAAAGGGCCTTCGAATTTTTCTACATAGTTTGCTTTAGAATTGTGTACAAATGTTGAGAACGAAAAGGCATTAGGACTAGACTTTCCTTGCCCGACAAACACTGCTTCTAGTAATAGAAAATAAATACTTGAATTTTTTGCTCACTAATGACTGGCCGGCTGATCTCGAGGTACTAATTGTAGTACAGACGTCTTGTAAGACTTCCCGCTGATGCAATGAAATGTTTGTATAGATTCTGGTATTGAAATATTATTGAAAGTGGAACATATATCGCTCTTGTTCTAGTTTTTCAATTATCTTAGAGCCACCACCTAAAGGAAAACGTTTAATGGACACGACGAACTCGATTCTCTTATACGGATGGGAAATATGGGCAGATTCGCTAAGGGTGCAATGCCGGCGGAAAACTCACCTGCGCTCTCAGAGTGGCTTCGTCATACAGAACAGTATCTGAAGCATCGGTTTTAGTTATCAGCGGAACCATCCCCATAGATATTCTAGCACAAGAGCGCAAACGGAGATGGGAGCCAAAAAACACAGGAATCCCAGTACCACGCTTCTCCGATATTAGAGTTCAAACGCACACACTTTGGCAGGCAAGATGGAACTCTGAACGGTATGGTAGATGGACAACGAGACTAATACCCGATCTAAAAAAGTGGGTAGAAAGAAAGCACGGTGAGGTTAACTATTACCTCACACAGTTTTTGTCCGGACATGGGTCCTTTCGCAAGTATTTGTGGCGAATGGGAAAAGTGCGCCAATCAAACTGCATATATGGAGATACTGAGTATGATGATGCGGAGCACACCTTCTTTAAATGCGAGGGGTGGAACGTAGAGAGAACAGCTCTGCAACGAGCTATTGGTGTATTTACACCTGAAGAAATTATCGAGAAAATTATGATAGACGAAGAAAAATGGAATGCCGTCGCAAATTTTATGGAGGATATTATTTGAAAAAAGAAGCGTGAAATGGAAAGTTATGCTGAAGAGCATTGAGCATAGGTTTCTCAAAACAGGCGACCCTGGACGCAAGGTGAGTAAGTAAGTGTCCTTCTTACGATGCCAAGACGGCAATGCCTCTACCTCGAAGCAATGCGGAAGCAGTCCCGGAGTGGAGGGAAAAATCCAAGAGAAGAGGAGGGATATGTTTAGTTGAATCACTACACACGTAGTACGATGGTTACTTTATGGTGCGAAGGCATTTTTAACCCAACCTGACCGCCAAAAAACAAAAAACAAAACCACCTAAAGGAGTGCCTAAATTATTTTTTAAACCACTTTTATCCACCCCGAATACCAAAAATTTTCAAACCACCACAATGAGAAACTTGCGCTCGCATACCCGTAAAAATCGGTGTAATACTCGCACCAGACTGGCAATTTATAAACTATTAATAGAAACAATTATCGGCTGGTTGCAACTTTTTTATTTATTTATTTTTGTATTTTTATTTATTTTTCCTCTCTGTCTTTATTACACTCACAAGCGGAAGTATTTCTTCTCAGCATATCCAGCATTCAAGTTCAACACAATGAAACTTTCGCACAAAGGAAGTGCTTTTATTCGAAGTTTATTTTTAGTCGCGGAAGGCTGCTGTGCATACTTACGTATTTTCTTGGCGTTTCATAACAGTTAACTTTGTTCTTCCAAATCGAAGCGAATGCAGTGTATTGCATTTTTGTTGTAATAACTAAGCGCACGTAATTATCGGCTTATAATTTGTAGATTTTCTTTTTCATTTAAGTGCATCCGGTTTTCTCTGTCTAAGTTCAGAGCGAGCAAAGAGATTTTAAATTTTATTTCATTTTCTCACGTCCAATTCACACAAAATTTCACACGAAACTCGAATGAGTATTTCTCCTCTAGCCAAATACGGCGTGTGTGGCTATGGGTGAGGTGTTTGGTGGTTGAATAGCTTGAAATTACTTTCCACGTTTAAATTTTGTCCCCTGCTTCTAATAAAAATGGAAACGACGCAACTATGATTCACCTTTTTGTGTGAACAAAAGAAATAAATCTAAGAAAGTATCAAAATTTCTTAGCCTATGGCACTGTGTTGTATGCAGTCGTTAGTGATGTCAATCCCGAGATCCCGGGTACTTATGTGTATGTTACACTTTTTGAAAATGAATTTTAACTAACCAAAAATCCATGTAATATTGGGATCCCGGAACTAAAAAACTAAGATCCCGAACATCTCGGGATTGGTGAAACCTTGAAAATTCTGGGATACCGGGTACATATGTGTTATACTTTTTGAAAATGAATTTCAACTAACCAAAAAGTCATTTAATATCGGGATCCCGGAACTAAAAAAATAAGATCCCGAAATCACGGGTGCGGTGAAACCTCGAAAATTGCGTGATCCAGGGTACATATGTGTAAAACTTTTTGAACAAAATTTTAACTAAATACAATCCTGGAACTAAAAGGAAGGATATACCGAAAATCTCGGGTTTGATGAAATCTCCAAAATACCGGGATCCAGGGTATATGTATATCGCACCCTAAATACAAAAGGGTCACAACTCAAAATGTACTTCTGCTCAAATATGAACGAGACGTTATCAATAAAACGGTCCGCGGATGACATATGGCAAAAATACATTTTTTGTTTTTTGGTAGGACTGTTATAAGCTTACATGGCAAATTTCAACGTGATATGTCACATAGCTAGTTTTCTGTGCTACTGTAAACAAGTCAAGCTCGAGTGTGGAAAATTTTGAGTTGTGATCCTTTTGTATTTAGGGTGCGATATGTGTTATACCTTTTGAAAATGAATTTTAACTAACCAAAAAATAATGTAATATCGGGATCCCTGAACTAAAAAAATAAGATCTCGAAAATCTCGGGATTGGTGAAACCTCGAAAATTCGCATTCTTATACTCAGTACTAAGAGTTTTTTGCAATCACATTTTACTAGTTAACCGTATTTTTATAAATAATTACAAAAAATTTATTATTCTTTCCGAATTGTATAGAGTGCTTTTTTAAGAGCGTAAAAACTTAAAAATAATTCTAAACAGAAATATTGTTCGAAGGGATTTTATTGATTATAATCTGGTAGATAATTCCATGACATTTATTTTTTGAATTTGATATCCGACTTTTTTCCGCCGCAGCTACGAGTTGCATAGTTCATTCGGTCAGTCCAATAAATCTATTCTAAGGCAAGTTGCGACGTCTTGTTGGAACCAAATGTCGTCGGTATTTAGCTGATTAATTTTTGGAAACAAAAATTCAGTCAACATGGCTCGATAGCGCTAGCCACTCATCGTAACGCCAGCTCCTTCCTTATTTCGGAAGAAATAGAGACCGATGGTGCTCCATGAACTGCGCGAAGAGATTTTTTTTGTTTTTTCAAAGTAAAATGTTCTCCAATAACAGATGTTACAAGCGAATGTATTGCGCTATCGAGAGATGATTAACGATTTTTTATGGCCGGAATTGGATGATATTCATCTGGACAACGTTTATTTTCAACAAGACGGCGCTACGTGCCACAAAAGCAACGAAACCATTGATCTTTTACGGGAAAAGTTTACGGACCGTGTTATCTCTCGAAGAGGTGATCACAATTGGCCACCGAGATCTTGTGATTTAACACCTTGTGACTTTTTTCTTTGGGGTCACGTGTGAGAGAAGGTCTATGCCAACAGTCCAGGGTCGATCCAAGACCTCAAAGATGGAATTCGTGAGGCTATCTAGGAGATAGGGCAGCCACCATGCAATTCGGTTATGGGAAATTTCATGAAAAGGATATTGTCCTGTAAGCGTGGTCGTGGTGGTAATTTTCCTAATGTTTTTTTCCACTATTAACGGCATACCTCCCCTTTGTAATGAAATAAACATCCGATCATATATATTGGAAACTAGCATTATTCTTTGAATATCAAAATAACACCTCTTATTAAAAACCCTATATATTTGTTCAATTTGGACACACGATTCATGATGACTTGCCAAGCTTCACTGAACAGAAATATCAGCACAGTTTGCCATTATCACCTATCAAACAAAAATTATCGATATCGATAGTTCTCATGCATCTAAAAACCAAGTCGTAAATAATTCTTTGAAAAACCCACCAAATGACGCTGCGCGAGGACCGAGTGGTGCCATTATACGAAGTTCGAACTTCCGACGTGATCAGATAGCTGACGTATATTTCGAATTTGAGATAAATCTGGCGGTTTTGTTTTTTATTTGAGATTATAAAGATCTTTTTCGGAGCGCCACCTAACGGATTAATCTTTTTTCTCTCTTCTTATTTAGATTAGATATGTTTTTAAATGCACCATAAATATGATGTTCAGAAATCTTTGGATGTCAGCACCACCTGCATACTTTAATTTTCAAAATAAAAGGTAACCTAGGCTCAGATACAGACGTCAGATCGCTTAATGACATACCGCGTTGGAAGCGTCAGTCCAAGCACATTTCTACCATGGAACAGTACACGCCACGCGAGCGCTCCCAAATTGTTGAAATTTATATTCAACAAAAGAAGTCAATTGTGAAAACTCAACGTGCGTATAAAAAATTGAAGAAATTGTTTCCTCGTCGTTTGATGTCGAAAAATGGCGATTTTGTCTGGCCACCGCGTTCGCCCGATTTAACGCCACCTGACTTCTTCTTGTGGGGATATTGAAAATCAAAGGTTTATATTAATAAGCCACAGACCATAGAAGAGCTCATGAACAACATCCGTGAGGAAATAGTCGCTATTCCAGCCGAAATGTTAGCTAAAACTATGGAAAATGCTGCAAAACGGGCACAATACGCTGTACAGGCTCAAGGCGGCCATTTGAGAGATATCATATTCAAAAAGTAATGTCAATAAATCTACTTGAACCAAATAAAATGATTATTATCGTCAACATCAAAAAAATTGTGTTTTTTTTTATTTAAAAAAAACACATGGGTCCGTCGAATATGGGCAACCCTGTAGTTCTTCCATTTATAGAATCAAATTTAATCGAATTCTATTCATCCGTTTCGAACATCTGCGTGTTCAAACAGATAAGCAGACGAAAACAATTAAAACAAAGAGGTATGCCGCTGCATCAAAACCAATAAAGTGTTTTTTTTTATAATAATTTCAATGCACGCATTCGAGTTTCAATATAATATGGATTTCCTACGAAATTCACAAATACAAATTGAAAATGGAATCCCGTACAATTTTCATCAAAAAGCTTATCCACCACGTATTTCCCTAACTCATTTCTTCAGTCTTCCAAGAAAAATTAATTGGTCTACATTTTCATTTACTAACACGAGTACATCTCCTTGTATTTCCATAATTCCTGTACAACAATAACAACCAAATACTAGCAATAAGCTTCAGTTCGCATAAGGTTTCCAATGGACGTGGATATCAAATGCGATGCTCATTTAGGGCTACAAATTAGTTGGAAGCCCCAGCTTAATTATGTTCTTGGTACTCCATACAAACATGCATGCATGTACACACACATACGTACATAAATGAGTTGTGATACGAAATGATAGCAAAAGTAAAACATAATAAAGCATACACAACTAAAGAAAGCCCTGGCGGCAATACAACGCACTCTACCAGATATACTTTTATGCATTCTACTGCATGCCTCACACAACTCACTCAACTGCTTGTCACTGACATTTAGACTCTACTCCATAACAAAATTATAAGAGCGCCAGATTTTTCCAAGTTTTGACTATTTACTTATTTATTTTTTAATTTCAATTATTTTTCTTTTTTAATATAGTTTATTTTTTTCGAATTTTCACCAATATTTCAGACTTTCAAAAAGACGCCTTCAGAAGTATGAGAAGAGCAGTAAAATGTATGAGATTTCTCTGTCTTTGTTTTACAAGACAGTTTGAAATCATGTTTTCTCGACTTCTTGAAATAAATAAGTAAAGATTCCATCGCTCAAACGAATTTTTTTTATTTAAAAAAAGTTATTCAAACACAAGATTCGATAATGAATTTTGCGCCACCTTGCCCATATGTAGATAGCTTAGATATTCCAGCCAGAGAAAATTGCATGAAAACTAAAAAATGGAGCATTGGAATGGAACCGGATTGTACAGTCTGCGCAAAACAGAGACAGTTAGAATTTTTTAGTAGTTTATATTTTATTAAAAGCGTGCCTGTAATAATAATAACACTGAAGTTCACACCGACCAACAGACCGATAATTTTTTTTTAAAGAGCTTTTCCAGGACTTTTTCAAATGCTTGTTGCTGAGTTTCATTGCATTTCAATTTTGGTTTGTGAATGATAGCAGCTGCTGGCTAGGCTTATCCCGAAAAAAAAAAAAATTAGTGAAACTATTTGGAAAAATCATAGAATAAATTTTATGGAGTATCTGGGTCAAAGCTCAGACAATTAAACATATGAATGTGAATATAGATGAAAAAGAAATCCATTGCATACAATTTTTTTAATGGAATCAGACAGCAGCAGTAAAAGTTGATTATCAGCTGACCAGCTAAGTACGCAATTTTAAAGGAGTCAGACAAGGTTTTTGTCATCCCTACTTTTTAACATTTACACAGAAGAAATTTTTTAAGAGGTTGACTACGATGCTCATGCGGCTTTTAAAGTCAATGGCGTTCTCATAAATAACATCAGATCTTGCAAAATTTGATATCGAAAGTAACCAAATGCTGTGAAGACAATGGCATCAAGTCGAACGTAAGCAAAACTAAGTTCATGATGGTCAGTAGGAAAAATGTATGTAATAATATAAAACTGAGTATTAATGGTCAAAGTATCGAATGAGTAAGAGAGTTTAAGTATCAACGTTGCCGATGAAATGAAATGGAACGGAAACTGTAGGTCCCTCCATTTGTGGCACAACATCAAGGCGCACACCACAAATAGGAGGAGGAGCTCGGCCGAACACCCAAAAAAGAGTGTGCGCGCCAGTTATATATCAAGGTTGTCAAAAAAGTCTTGCGGTATTTCCGCAAGCTTGTCTTTGCAAGCGCGTAGTTCTAGTTGTATTCGTCGCATCGGTTCACGCTAGAGCTTTTTGGAAATTGGCTCTCCGAGTTTTTTGACAATAGGGAAGCGAACTTCTATAAGAGGGGCATTATGAAGTTGGCAACTCGTTGGGAACTCGTCATCGAATAAAACAGCGCATATTTGACTTAAATCGCATTATTATAACCAATTTTATGAACAATTGAAAATTCAATAAAAATACCGCAAGACTTTTTTGACAACCTTATATATTATAATATATGCAATGATGCAAGACAAAGAGATGGTTAAATGGGTTAAGTTTTGTAATTTGAATGACCGCTTATAATCAGAAATCGAAAAGGCATAATCAAGAAGAAGAATTCATCTGCCCATTGATAGCAAAGTCTTTCGACTGCATGGCTAGATTTTCGGCACTAGTCTTAATTGCGATCCAAGGAAGCCTAGTCCGTACGCTGTATCTACAAAAACTGTTAGATGCCTATTATTGCTGGCCAATAATTTTCACTACAACCACATAAACTTCATTACCCATTTATTGGGGCATGTTGTGCGTGACCGTTAGCATATAAGTTGCGTGCATCTTTTCCAAGGGATCTGAATGTGTATGACGCGTAATTATGCCACTTGAAAGCCGAAATGCCGAAGTGTCAGTATCCCTAATGGGTGAAATTAAGGACGCAAAAGTATCAGCATTACAGAGCTACCGCAAAAAACAAAAACAAAGCAAAAAAAAAGATGAATAAAAAGACGAATAGAAGAAGTCCATAAAACTTATTGTAGTAACTAACCAGCAAGTGGCGTCGGAAAACATACAAAGTGCGCCAACTTTAACAGCCTATTAACGAAAATATGTCAAGACATTAATTAGTTTTTCATGTCGCCAACAAATAAATATAATTAATGTCACATAACAACAGGCACGCAGTGCACAAAACACAACAGCAATTTATGTGCGTGTATATGCGTCCAAAAAAAAAAAAAACAGATAACAACGAGATGAGTTAATGCCAAGCTACATACATACATACATATACTTGTAAGTGCAACTAAGTCACACCACATCCACAATTTCTCACTTGAAACAATGTGCGGAAAGTGATATATGTTTGTATGCATGAAGTTATTTATGTGGCAGCAGTTGTTGCCCTATTTGCTGCTTTTACTTGCACTGCTGCTACGCCGGCTGCTTATGCTGCTGCTGTGAGTGTTGCCAATGCCGCAAACCATAAGCAAAAAGTACTCACAAGTCTTTGGCTAAGTGCCTGGTGTGGCGTGTCTTACGGTGCGTATGAGCAACCAAAATTAATTTACATACGCCAGTGGTGGTGGTTGTAATTGTAGTTTTAATTACATATATTTAGTTGTAGTTGTCGGCATCGGCCGCCGGGCTCAACTGTCTGTCTATTAGCTTGTGCAAGTGTTGTAATTTTCACACTTTATTAAGATAATTTAAGCGTTGCAGTTGAGGTGCTTGTGCGCCACCGCTGAGTTAGCAAAGGAAATACTTAATGGATTTCGGATTTTTTAAGCTTAGTGTTAGTTTTTGGCAGATAACTATCACTACATGCATGAAAAGGATTTTAGTACAGGTTTCTTCAAGTTGGAGTTCATTTTTTAAGAGTAGTCAGAGGCCCGAAAAAATTATGATTTTCAATAATTCTTTTTTTGCTAGTTAATTGCTTTATTTTACAAAAATGAAAACATGGCGTTAATTCATTATGTTTTGACTTGACTTTAGCAAAATTTCAAAAACAAAAATTAATAATTGTAAAAGTTATAGCTGTTTGTGTGGAGCCCGGTTTCTCCAGAAGTCCCTTGCGGGGATCAACACAAGTCCTTGGAGATTCATCTATAATCGATCGGACAAGAAAAATGAGTTTTACTAATAGATAATCTTGTGCCTGATCGATGGATCAGGAAATATTTTGCAGAATTTCGAGAAAAAACCGACAACTAATTGCTAAAAAAAAAATCGAAATTAAAAAAAGACAAAAAAACCTTGGATCAGGCAAAGATTTTTATGTTTTTCATAAGCAGTGTAAATTTTATTGTAATCTTCTAAGGGTTTTTTTAAGTCGCAGTGATCACCAGTTCAAAAAACATGGTTTTGAGAAAAACGCATTTAAAGTTTTGCTATCTGTTCTGGAGCGCCCGAGTGCCTTTTGTTAATTGTTAAATAACTCAAAAAGTATTTGTCGCATTGCCATCAAATTTTGACACCGCATATTTAAGATATTAAACTTTAAGAAAATTGAAAAAAAATCCATTTTTTTTTTGTTTTTTTCAAAGTGCATATTTTGAGTTTCAGTTTCAGTAAGCAGTTTCAGGTCGCAAAGTTTACAAGCTATTAGGTAGATGTCAGTCCAAAATAAACAATGGCGCCATCTTTTTAATGAGTTAGTGCGTTGGAAGTTACATCTCTAGCTGATTTTCAGTGAAAGCTTGGTGACATTCGGTTCAGTGGAAGCGAAGTTATTGCGTCTACATAAAGTGTCGGTATGTTTGTGTCATCGGTACAAAAATGAGTTTCGAACTACGAGCTAACATCAAACTTTATTTTAAATCGGTAAAATTTGAATTGATGGAAAAAGTTTATGGCGATGATTGTCTATCTCGTGCCAGAGTGGCTTAGACGTTTCAGAGATGGTTGTAAGGACATAAATGGCAATGAACGTACGGGTCGCCCAAAATCAGTAACCACCGAAAACGTCATCGAAATTGTTCGTAAAATTATCAAAAATGAACCGAAATCATCGTTGAAATTCATGGAATCGGGGTTGACTATCTCCAAAACATGGATTTATGGCATTGTAACTGATCATTTGGGCTTACGAAAGGTTTGTGCACGTTTCATTCCCCACAAGTTAACTGAGGACCAAAAATTGCTCAGAATTCATCATTTGAAAGACCTCATTAAAGAGGCGAGAAAAGCCGAGATGGAACGTAGTATTTCCAACATGAACCTGAAAGTAGGCGTGAAAGTGCCAAACGGAAGGCCTCAGACGAGCCACCCCCAAAAAGTCGCCTTTGAAAAAGTAAAAAATCAAGTCGATGCTCATTTGTTTTTACGCTTCCAAGCGAATTGTCCACAAGGAGTACGTACTGACGGACCAAACCGTCAATGCAATTTTCTATCTTGGCGTTTTGAAGGTTTTGAAGCGTTTGTTTCATCGCATTCGTCGAATTCGCCCGGAATACCGCGAAAGAGGAAGCTGGCGCTTATTGCATGCCCTTATATAATGCACCATCTCATCAATCCACTCTTGTGACTGATTTTTTGAAATCGCAGTTTTTTGACTAAAAATCGCATTTTAATCATCAATCACTCACTGTATTCGCCTGATATGGCTCCCTGTTACTTCTACCTATACGGAAAGTTATATTTGGCCGAGAAAGGAAAACGTTTTGCGTCCCTCCAAAAGGCCATCCCAAAGGCTTGCACCGACATCTTGAAGGACATTGCGGTCAGTGACCTGAAACACTCTTTCGAAAAGTTTTTAGATCGCGCAAAACAGTGTATCGAAGCTAGAGGGGACTATTTTGAATAAATAAACTCGAAGTTATCAGAACAAAACTCCTGTCGTTTCTCTTTTAGCTCAGTCTTGTTTATTTTGGACTTCACCTTATATACTGATTTTCCTTACTGAAAGCTGTACATATAACATTCTCGATAACAGGAAGAAACGACATTGGGGACAGTATATATTCTTGTCGTGCGCCGCTCAGCACTTGGTCAATTACTTAATTTTTTGAGTTTTGGCCAGCTTTTCGGGAATCGGCCGCACTGTGCAACGCCGTTTCTGCTTATCAGTTCTGGCCGTTTTTTATCGATTGCTTGCGTCAATCTCATCAGTTGTTGACAATAAAGTGTAGAATCAATCATTCGAGCAGGCTGGAGCAGGTCATAGTGGATGATTCCTTTCCAATCCCACCAAACACACAGCATAACCTTTCGAGGCGTCAATCCTGGCTTTGCGACCATTTGTTGAGCTTCACCACCCTTGCACCATGATATTTTTCGCACATTATTGTCGTATTTGATCCACTTTTCGTCTCCTGTTACCATTCGCTTCAGAAATGGTTCGATTTCATTTCGTTTCAGCAAAGAATCGCAGATGTTAATTCGGTCCATTAAATTTTTCACAGACAATTCATGTGGTACCCAAAAATCGAGCTTCTTTTTGTAACCAGCCTTTTTTAAATGGTTCAAAACCCTTCGATGATGAATGTTTAGTGCCTTGGCGATGTCATGGCAGCTTATGTTACGGTCCTGGTCAATCTTTTCCATAATTTCATCGACTTTTTCAACGATAGGACGACCAGAGCGAGGTGCATCTTTCACATCGAAATTTCCAGAACGAAAGCGAGCGAACCATTGTTGTGCTACACGAACTGATACAGCATCGTCTCCGTAAACTTCACAAATTTCATTAGTGGCTTGCGTGGTATTCTTCCCTTTTTTATACAAAAATTTCAAAATATAGCGAATTTCTTCATTATTTTCACTCATTTTTGAACAGCTATAACTCTTTTTCAACTTCTCCGAATTTAATTTTTTTTTGGTTAAATGAAGCTTAAAATGTCACCTTTCTAACACCATATGACGTGACACAATGTGATTGGTAGCACTGGAGATAGATGACTCCAACGACATCTATTGACAAAATACGAAAAGACTCTTTCGACTACCCAATATTATGGCTATTAATAAAAAATTATTTTCTATGAAATTATTGTTTGTAATTCTTTTATATACATATCCTAAGTCCCTCAAAACTACTCCTACGCGAGCGGGGCCGCCGGTTAAAGCTAGTAATAAATAAATTTCGTTTTTCAGACAGGTAAAACATTTTTCAGTTTTTACTTTCACTATTTTTCTTACAAATTTAACATTTTAAGGAAGCATTTCTTCTCATTGAATACTCACTTACACGTGCATATATCACTTATGGTCCAGTAAAGTTTGCTCAATTCAATATTTTTCAAATTTCTTTCACTGAGGGGTGCCGAGTCTTCTATTCTAGTAGCAGCGAAGAAAAAAAATGCAGTTCATTTGATAACAAGAAAAAATGCACTGCCATATCTCCACAGAACTTTTCTTTTGACAATCATCATTATTCGGCACTTTTGCAGCCATACTCGACAGACAAAATCGCTTAGTAGAAGTCATAAATAGAATCAACGTATAAAAAGGCGGTGTGCGGGAAGACTAAAAAAACTCAAGTAGCTAAAGAAGAAACAGAAACAACAGCATCTACAAGCAAAAGGGGAGAAACTTACGAAATTTTAAGAATGACAAAATAATCTAGGAATATGTGGAGTGCTTTCATTTGCTGTATATCTTCACGCACACGCGTGTATTGCACTAGAGGGGGTAACATATGCATCCAAGTTAGATGCCTACATACAAACATATCTACATATGAAGCATCAGCTCAGCTCTTAAATAGGTTACACATTGGAATTTTTTATAACCCAAAACTGAAGTAAGATATTCGAGTAAACTGTAAGTGGCCAAAAACTCCTGCTGGTTCAATTTCCTACTACTTCCGAAATGAGTTGATGGCTGCGATGATGGGCATAGTAATGGCTAGAGTTTTGCTGATAATGTAGACCTATTGTGGTGCTGATGTGAATGACCGAAGAAATATGGAGAATGGCAATGAAAATTGCCGTGCCTAGTGCTATTACGCACTTCTGAGGACATGCCGACATATCAAAAATATTAAAGTAGATATGCGTAACGTTGGTCAGCTGCCACTGTTTCCAGATGCTATTTCACATTTTTTCTTATTGCTTCCGCAATAGGGTGCAGATTACATGCAAACCATTTTTACACGCAAGTATCGGGTATTTTTTGAAAACATGAGAACTTAAATGATATCACAAAATGGAAATATTGTTGGAAGAATTTTTTTTTACGTCATCCGTCATATGCCCGCCGCGGCTACGAGTTACATGGCCCATTCGATCGGTGGCAAGTTGCGCCGTCATGCTGGAACCAAAGGTCGTCGACGTTTAGCTGATTAATTTTAGGAAACAAGCATTTAGTCAACTTAGCTCGATAGCGCTCGCCAATCACCGTACCGACAGCCCCTTCCTCATTTCGAACAGATTTATTTTTTGCAAAGTAAATTTACACATCTCGGAAGCGTTGTTCTGGCGTCAAACGAGTCATGATGACTTGCCAAACCTTTAGATTAGATTAGATTAGATTTTTGGAGAGTTGGACAAATCCACGCACTCAGTCTGGAGACCATTGTAGTACACCCGTATAGATTTCAGTAGAAGGAAAAGAGAGATAGGAATGATAAAATGTGGGTGGTAAGACAGAATCGATTTGATTCATTGATGAATCTTAAGAGATCCGGCAGAGGAAGAGTATGAACTTTATCCATACTCAAACCGCCGGTCTGCTACAGAGAAAATGCTCTGCAGTGTCGTCATCCTCAAGACAGGATAGGCATATCGGGCTGTCGGTGACCGCCATGGCAGCCATAAGCTGACCACAAGCGTTGTGCCCTGTGATTACACCCACCAGTACTCTCAGAACCTTTCTGCTGAGTTTTAGGAGAAAGTTCGCTATTTTCCTGTTCCGTTCTTTCACAAAGCACTTGGCTACTCTGCAGAAGCCCAACTCAAATAAACGTCCTCTATGGGTAGACCTCATGAAGTTGTCAATCCGTAGTTGAATCGATGCAGAAAAAACGCCTAGAAAGGCTTCAAAGCCTAGTGGCACACTTTCAGAGTCTTCATTAGCCAGTGTATCAGCTAACTCGTTCCCTGTAATAGCACAATGTCCAGGCACCCAAATAAGACTAACTTCGTTGTGTTTTACAACACTGTTCAGTTTTGTCTTACATTCACCGACTAACTTCGAAAAGCAGCGTGAGTTAGCAAGGGCTTTCAGCGCTGCTTGACTGTCACTACAAATTCCATTGCTACTACCCCACCACCTTTTCTTAATTAGCAAGTGTGACACGTTCAAGATGGCATAGTTTTCCGTAAAGAATACAGTGTCCATCTGTCCTGTGTCATAGGAGTACTTAGTGTCTTCGTCTAAGTACCACCCAGATCTGCTACCATTACTGATTTAGGACCTGTAGGTGTAGAAAATGTGCTGATACCCCGTTAATAGGGTCTTTGGACTTAACTATTGATCTCTATGTGACCTGACCTTACATACAAAACTTACTGAACAGAAATATCAACACAGTTTACCTTAATCAGCTGTCAAACCATAGTTATCGATATCGATAGTTCTCGTGCGGCTAAACAAATCACCCGATACATTTGTTTTCTCAGTTTTCCTAAGTGTTAGTCAGATTGTGGGTGGACATGTGTATAACTCAGGCCAAGTTCTAATCAAGTCTACTTTATACACTTCGTTATGGAGCGCACACTTGGCATACTTACTTATTTATGAAGTGTTACGCTGCAATGATCTTTCATTTATTTCACTTTTCCGGTTGTTTCTGGCATTCACTTTTACTTTCAACCGATGAGTTATGTGGCCTTTCAAATTCAACAAACAAAATTCCTGAAATTTAGATGTAGAATAGAGTTTCTGATGAAATCCTACAATTTTTTTTTTTTTTTTTTGGTGGTGGAAAAAAATATTTCACTTCGCTAGAGTTATTGCACAAGATACAACATATGGCCCACCTTGCGTGTATTGTAGTAATTTTAATATTGAATATTGAAGGAATTTGTTTCTCCTTAAAGGCCTTGACCAAAAATAAGTTTGTTTTTACCAGATTTTTTTCCGAAAATCGTTTTTATTGTTTATACATAATATCGAAGATATTTATTCATTTCATTTTTTTTTAATAGCGACAAAACAAAAAGGTCACCTAACCTATACTATTGACTAAAATCCATGCGAAAACAGTTTTAAGTAATTTACCATGGGACGTGATTCTAGAAAGATTTGAAGACAACTTCGGAGTTCTAAAAATATTAATAAGTCGCGTTCAGTGAAAAGAAAGAATGTGTTTAATCCGAAAACAGCGGTGCGTGATGAAGTGTTCAGAGTACATCTCCTAAAAACTTGAAACAAAACACTGAAGATGATGTACCTCAAGACAACATTACTGAATTTCGAATAATACTTTTTGTTATGGTACTGGGTTGCCCATATTCGACGGTCTCGATGGATTTCGATGACTCTTTGGGCCCATTCCAATCGACGAGGCTTGTCCGCAGGCAACAATCTTTGCGTCAATTGAATCTTATACGGGAATAAATGCAAATCAATGCGGATAATTCGTTGTAAAGTGGTCCGCGCAATGCACAACTGCTGAGAACGGCGATTTTGGGATGTCCTTGGCGACGTCTCAACACTGGCCCGTACAAGAGCAATATTCTCATCCGATCGCCTTGGTCGGTTTTGATTTGGCCTCTTTAGATTAGAAAGAGCATTACCAGTCGAAAACCTTTCATACTAACGTTTAATGGTGTTCTTAGAAGGCGCACTTTTCCCATTATTTAATTTTTTATACGCACGTTGAGTTTTCACAATCGACTTCTTTTTGTTGTGTTCAACAATTTGGGAGCGCTCGCGTGGCATGTACTGTTCCACGGTAAAAATTTGCTTGGACTGACGCTTCCAACGCAGTATGTCATTAAGCTATCTGACGTCTTTGTCAAAAGATACAGTGTTGCCAGATAGGTTCGTCGAATATTGGCAACCCTGTATATGGTAATATAATAATTCGTATAAGATTATCTATTAAGAAAAAAAATTTCTTATGTCCGATTGATTTAAGATGAATCTCCAGTGACTTGTGATGATCACTGCAAGGGACTTCTGGAGAAACGGGCTCCACACAAACAGCGATAGCTTCTACAATTATTATTTTTTTTTTTTTGAAATTTTGCTAAAGTCAAGTCAAAATATAATATGATGTTTTAATGCTATGTTTTTATTTTTGTAAATTAAAGCAATTGACTAGCAAAAAAAAATTATTAAAAATCATCATTATCCCTTATGGTATATAAAGCCAATACATTAATGAATATGGTATATTACTAACTTCCTCGTCACTGCTCTTTTCTTTAGTTTCTGCACTTTGAAATACACAAATAAATGAAAATTTATGTAAATATAGCAAATTGCTTTGTTACTTCCGTTACACAGTTGGTATGCCAGAAGCCCGATGAAGGTCGCTATTCCCTATTTAGTATGGCGAGTTTACTCTGATCCGCAGGATTTTATTTGCAGACGTTGGATAGAGGGGATGCACTTTTGGATCATTTGAAACAGAAAACCAGGCTGTGTTAGTTAAAACAAGTCATACAATAAAATTGAAATTTTTCACTCTACTGGCTCTTCAAAGCACACATCTTTTTTGACTATAATAGAAAAATCATAATTTTCCAGTTCTTTTGAGAAAAAATTCAGTAAAAATTTGAAAAGCTTTATAGGCCAGTAAACGACAAAGTTACATTATAAATAATAATCATATTCATGATTTCCCTAAGAATTGGTTAAGTTGTTCTTGAAACTTTTTACGAACGAAACGCCTTCGAGTGAAGTCATATATCTTGGTATGCAATGCTCTAATTTTGACGAATTTTTTTAAACATATTTTTAAGGTACCTTAATTTCAAGCAATCTCAAAAAAACATGTGTTCTTTTAAATTCACAGCTTATCTAACCCCTTCAAAGATATTTTCCCAGACGAAGATTTTGGCTTATTTCAAAGTGCAATATTTTCGTTAAGTCAATATTTTCGTTCTCGGACGGTTTGACTATACAAAAACTTGTATAATTTTACTCTAAGCGATAAAAAGTAGAAAAAAAGTTATAAAACTAATTAATCTCTAAGCAAATCAAACATTTCCTATGAAATTCTATCCCATGCACTTACCTATATACTAACACAAGCATCTGCATATTATTAGTATTGAAATAAAAGTTTGCCAAATTTATCAAAGACTTAATAATTTTTTATCGCTAAGAAACCACTTAATTTTTTATTTATTTATTTTATTTTTATTTATTTTTTTTTTTGAGTTATCGAGTTCCATATAAAAATGCTAAATTTTATGGCCTCAAAATCGATGAAGCTGCACAACATAATCAAAACCAAAAATTCCAACTGGTTTTTCATATAATAGAATACAGCAGCTGGTGGCCGCGGCCAGGAATTCTCACCGCCGCTCTTGGCCGATTCTGCGAAGCGCAGTTGTCAACAAAAGTTAAAAAGTGATTAGCCATAAACAATAAGCCAAGCGAGAGGCAAAGACACAGCTGAAGATAAACCAATATGCTGATCGCCAACCACAACCAAAAGCAGTGAACGCAGGGAGCAGCTGAAGAACACGTTTTCGGCGCTGTGACAAAAAGCTATGCTGGGTTAGTGATTTTTATTTTCATTTATCTTATTTTTTATTTTTTTTTCTGTATTGGATGCTGTCTCTGCGCGCTGTTATGCATAACAACTGACCTTGATCGCTTGCAAGTGGATTTAGAGGCTGGTTTCTTCATTTCGTTTGCTCATTCTTTTGCTGCAGAAATCTACAATCAACCAGCTAGGGTGTGAGAAATGCTTTTGATTTCAGTTTCGGGTAGCTGGCGTATATTTTAATAATTTCAGTCAACTCTTTTATCTCATTTTGCCGTTTTCGCCTTATTACAACTGCCATTTCAAGAACTCACCGCTACTCGAGATTGCGCTTGAAAGCAGAAAAAAAGGAATACAAAAAAAAAAACAAAAAAAATAATTGCTGCTCTTCACGTTATCGAAAGCTGTGTGGAAACAAGTGTATGCAAAGACGGCGGCCAAGCGAGGAAGTTGCCGTCCTAGGCAGTGCGAATGCCACGAAATAAGAAATATATAAATAAATTTATGAATAAAAAAAAGAATCTGAAAAAAATGTACCACCGTCAAGAATACAGAATGAAATGGCAAATTTACCATTAAAATGCGATTTTTTACCGCTCTTCAAAAGTGAAGCGTGGTAACGATGCGCCAAAACCAGTCGCTGGTAACAACAATCACTCTGCTGCCGTTGCTGTTGGTGTTGCTGTTGCCAAAAAAACAAAATGTTGTTCGCGTAGAACAGCTAAAGAAGTTTTATTTATGGCCGGATTTCATTGAATTCTGCGCTGCTGGCTTAAAAGGTGTTTTTGATAATTTTTCAGCTTATTTACTTTTTTTGTTTCCTTATACCAACTTGAGCGAGCTCTTAGCTTGGCTTTCTGCGTCGCTTGGCTGGATTGGCATGGCTTTTGGACAGCGTGAGTGGGCATTCTTGACAGCGACAAACCGCCAACAATCAGCAATAATATCATTAACCATTTCAGTTACTGCCGCAGTGCAAATATGGATGAACAGTAAAACAAGTGCAAGAGAAGCACAGCAGCGAGAAAGATTGGGATGCAGATTTTTTTTTAACTGGTAACCTTCGGATTTGCTGTTCTTTAAAAATATTTTTGTTGGTTATTATTCTTGTATTGCGATATTGGACTCGTATTTACTTTTAAATGTGCAATTATATCACCTTAATAAAGATAGGTGTGATATTTGCATGTGTATGTGTGCGTGTACATAATTGGCAGGCCCGGGCGAGCGAAAGTTGCATAAGCAAAAATATTCAAAATACATTTCGAACCCTTGAGAGTCTTGAGCTAAGGATAAAATTATATTTTTCAACTAGTTGGCCGATTTAGACACATTATGAGGTCTTGAGAGATTCACAAATAAAGCTATCTTCAATTTCATATTGTAACGGGTTCTGCAGAAAATAATTAAGGTAGAGTTCAGAAGCAGTTTAAAGGTACGTTTTCCGACTAAATTGAAAAACAAAATAAAATATATAACAATATTGGTTTGAAATGAAAGCTGACAAATAAAGCTTCAAAATGAACTAATGTTTCAGTAGGGTTGCCACTTCTAAAATATTAAATTGAATTCAATTTGTATGTTAGTAAAAATTCTAAAATATGGGCTTGAAATGAAAGGTGCTTGAAGCATATTAATCTATAAAACTATATTTATTAATAGGGTTACCATCCGTCCAGAAAATTATATTGATTAAATTACCTAATTAATTAGAATTATTGCAATATGGATAACAAATGAAAGGTATTGAGAAATTTAAAGAAGACATATTTATAAATAGGGTTACCACCTGTAAAAACACTTGACCCAATTCAGTATCTGATTAAATTAAGAGATTACGAAACGTATGTAGATATCAAGAGAAAAAGACTTAAGACTTTTTAATGAGGTGATATACAAAAAAAGTGGCAACCCGGAAAAAATAAAATGAACTTCGTATGTAAGCTAATTAAAATATCTGGTATTAAAAACTATATAAAAATGTCCAAAAAAAAAAAAATATTAATATCTTTGTATTAAAAAAAACTTAATTAAAATACAACAAAGTTATATAACAAAATTTTAGTTCAAAGAATTATGAATAGAGTTGCCACATACATATCTAAGAAATTAAAATCCATAACATATCCAATTCTATTGAAGTATTACAAATGAATGGTATCTAAGAATATTTTAATCCGAAAACTTATATAAATAGGGTTGCCACTCATCTAAACAATTTAAATTTAAAAAAATAAAACAAGCTTCGTATTTAAGTTAATTAAAGTATTGCATTGCGGATATCAAATGAACAAACTTAGAAGGTTTTAATTGAAACACATTTATACGTAGGGTTACCACCTATATAAGCAGTTGAAACCAATTAAATATCGAATTAATATAATAATATTGCAATAAATGTTAGTAGATGTCAAAAGAAAAATATTTTAGAATTTTAAATTAAATAATATAGATAAAAAGGGTTGCCATCTGGTTTAAAACTGTTTTATGGTCGATTTTTAGCTTCTGGGCGATGTTACGACTACTAACATGCCGATCAACTTAGATTATTTCTGTGATTTAATCGACATTTTCTTTAACATCAAAAATTCCTGACTGCTAAGCGAATCTTCTTGAAATAGAAATTTGTAGTAGAAAATTCTTCCGAAAAAGGAAAAACTTCGACACTTATCTACATTACGTCGGTTAGCAAAGCAACATTATAAACTCTGGAGTCTTATCCGATGACAACGAAAATGGTTGGATATATAATGAAAAGTGTCCGGAATAATTACGAGTACTCGTAAACTTGCACGAAATATAAAATGTGTTGTCGTATATCCGGAATTTATCACAACCATTCGGAGTTCATAATTTCTGCACAGCCCGTGCATAGAATTACTTTTTTTATCATCAGGGTCCCTCAAATGGCTTCAAATTATACAGCGCGTACAGCGTTAAAAGATCTCTCTAGCTGGACAACCTAAAACGGTCTAATGGTTCACCCAGTCAAGACCGAACTACTTGTAGTTTGAGTTGAGTTGAGTTGAGTTGAGTTGAGTTGAGTTGAGTTGAGTTTTCAGTTACCATCTATTGATGGAGTATCACTAACCCTATCAAACGAAGCCAAGTAGCTGGGCATAATTCTGGACCCACAGCTTTCTTGGAAAATATGAACACCGAGGAAAGGATGAAGAAAGCTTTTAAAGTCCCGTTTTTAACTATAAGAGTACAACTGACAAGAAATGGGGCCTGAAGCCGTTTATCAACCACTGGGCGTGTAATACGATCATTAGACCCATTTTGACTTATGGAGCTTTCGTGTGGTGGGAGGCGGTGCAGGCACAATCCTATCGAAAGAATATCATAAAAGTCCAACAATTAGCTTGTGTAAGAACGACAGGTGCGCTCCAATTGACGCCTCAGGCGACACTGGAAGTGATCCTACATATTCCAGCCATTGATATATATGTTAAAAGGATCGTGGCTAAATCTGCTTCCAGGATCAAAGGCATGCTAAAAGAAACATTCGCGCTCACTCACTCTACTATCTGTGGAACACTAGCAAGACGCATCGAAAACAGACTATCTGGTTCCCAAAATAGATCTGAAACTGTAAAACTGTAAAATTCGAAAACCCGACAGAAAGGATTGGCATACGAGATGATACCTGATTTTAATGGACAATGGCACCAAAGATAGGCAATGTCACTGGATCGGGAGTATATAGACTGTCATACCGTTGTAGCGCCTTCTAAGCTGAGATTTACGCTATAGACAAAGCAGCAAAAACGATAAGACTGATGGACATACCTCCAGTAAGCCTTATCATTTTTGTTAATAGTCCAGTAGCGAGAGTGGATGAGTGTGTAAAGCAAGGCTCTGAGCTTGACCTGCCGCGAGTGATAGAGGGCATAAGCATTCCTCTAAACGAGTTATACACTGCGATTGACCTGAGCATAATCAGGGAAACTAATAGAAAGTGGTATCTGACTACTACCTGCAGGATCTCCAAAGCGTTCTGGCCAAAATTGAATCTTAAAAAGAAAACATGTCTGCTTGGATTCAACAGATCAACTAAAGGGTGGGCCATATAGCGTTTGCTTTTTGAACCATCTATTTTTTGAGAATGGTAACAAAAATTACATGTCAAATATGTTCATAATTTACTTAAAGGCTTGACATTTATGAAATGGGACGTTACACGCTTGAACAAAATTGGGAAATATTGAAAACCTATTTCCAAAGTGGTGAGTCTTCTTCTTCTTTTCTGATGAAGCTCATTTTCACGTCGGTGGCTACGTCAATAAGCAAAATTGTCGGATTTGGGGCTCAGAAAATCCACCCGTTACTGTAGAGAAGCAAATGCATCCACAACGAGTCATTGTTTGGTGCGGTTTTTGGTCTGGTGGCATCATCGGGCCATTTTTTTCGAAAGCGTGACCGTGAGCATGCTCAACGAGTTTTTGTTTCCGAAAATTGAAGAGGATGACATGGACGATATTTGGTTTCAACAGGACGGTGCAACTTGTCACACTGCCAAAGTTACACTCGAACTTTTGGCTACCGTTTTGAAAACCGAATAATCAGCCGAAATTCCGATATCAATTGGCCGCCTCGGAGCTGTGATTTAAGCCCGTTGGACAATTTTTTGTGGGGAGCCGTTAAGAGACAAATGCTATGCGAGCCATCCAGAGACGATTGATGCTTTAAAACACGAAATCGAAGTTGCCATTCGTAGAAATTGGAGCCCAAACAATCGAAAATGTGCTTAAAAATTGGGTTGATCGAATGACCTACTGTAAAGCCAGTCGTGGCAGTCATTTGAACGATATTTATTTGAAAAAAATAGATTAGTTTTTTTTTATAGCCGATTCAAAAAGCAAATTTTACATGGCCCACCCTATACCAGCGTCCTGACAGGTGTTATAACGAGTCACTGCACTATTGGCACCCTAGCGAGTAGAATGGATGTACCTCACAATGGCTTCTGTAGGAGTTGTGAAGATGAAGAAGAAATTGAGTTGGTACATACCTCCTCACAGGTATCACAATGGGCCCTGGAACCACCGAGTGTCTTGTCTTAGACAAGCAACCTGGCTAACCTAACCACAACGCGTGTAGCCGACATGGGTTTTAGTGAACCAAAAGTATTGTAATAGAATTATATATACTTATACATATATGTTTGTATGTGTATACAATTATAAAGACATATAAATACTATTACCACAGCCCTCCGCTTGTCTTTGACACCATCAGTATTGCACTAATCCCAGCGGCATTCTTTACAGCAGCGCCACATAGCCGTTGCTGCTCTCTTCCCATACTCAGCTGAAGTAGCGCATAGCAGCATCGTCCGCATTGTTATGTTTGCTCCTCCGCAGCATTATCTTGCATTTTGTCACATAACTTCTTTGCCTGAATTCGGCACACCTCTTTTTCCTTTTCAAGCTACTCGAATTTAATTTAAATTTTTCTTTTTTTTTCAATCTTCCATTCTTTGTGATGCTCGTTTTCAATAATACAAGATATTTTATTGCTACCGCATGTATGTGTGTGCGTGCGTATGTGTGTATACCTCGCACGTGGGTCTTAATACAAAGCTACACTAAAAACAAAGCTACACCACAGATGCATATAGACAAAAGCATATGTATGTACGCATGTTCGTACATCTCCGCATAAATTCATGTATGTATTTTTATATTATATTTTTTGGAGGTCAACTGCTTATGCCGCTTTATCGACAACCAGCCAAAAACAAAAAAAAATGGATAAAAGTTGAGTTTTGCAGAAACCAGAATTCTTCAAGTTGGACGATATTAAATTCTTCGCTACTTGCTTTTGGGCTTTTTTTCTGTTTTATTCTTTTATTATGTTTGCTGACTTTGCTCTGCATCCGCAGAAAACAAGAAATGCAACAAACCAAAAATCGCATTGAACAACTCCTACTCGTTTTCATAAATTTGAGTTTTTAGTGCTCTCAGCATCACAAAAGTAAAATTGAGTTTTGGTAAAGTTTTTGTGAAGCAGCAACTCTGCCATTACAACAAAGATAGCAGCACTTTGTTGGCTGGTATCTTTTCACTTTCATACAAAACTGCAGTCTGCAAGTGTGGCCTTGAAAATTACTGGTTGTGATGCCAACCGGATTACGGAAGCAGCAGCAAATTTTACTTTAAGAAAGAAACTGAGTAAAATGTATGAATAGTAAAATTTTAAAAATAATGCCCAGCAACTCTTATACAAGGCATTCTTCTGCACTTTCATTGGAATGTGCCCGCCCCTCGGCAGACAATGGCAAACCTGCAAGTGTATTTCTGCCATGGAAAAGGTCCTCGTAATAAAACCATTTGCCATTTGGAGTCGGCTTAAAACTGTAGATTCCTCCATTTGTGGAACAACATCAAGATGCATGCCATAAAGCTCGGTCAAACACGTATGAGAAGTGTACGCGCCAATAATTAATTTTCTTTAGGAATTCGGGCAGGCCGGGAGAGAATGACTACTGCAACACTCAGACCTGGATACCCATCATTTTTAAAAGCTAAAAACGCCAGTCTGGCACTCCTCATTTTGAAACCATTTTGAGACCTCCAACAGGCAGATATCTACAGCCAAACAGTGCTATTACAACAATAAGTGAAGGTTGATGGAATTTAGGTTGAGGCACCGGCTCAGACTGTCGAGAAAACAAGCATACAGTGACCTTAATCGACTTGCAGCTAAACCCGAATACGTACAGGGAAAGTGCTCAACGGTCTCCTTCTCTGGCAGGTTCCCAAAGTTTCTGCAATGAGGATTAAAAGGCAAAACTAGCTTTCCTGCGTGCGTGCCGACCGGTAAGTACAGCTATGAGTTCAGAAATTCAATGATGTGGAGTCCTCAGGACTTTCTGCGTGCTGCGTCTATAGTACTGGGCCAAAGAGTTTTCGAAATAGCATACGAAGAAATGGAGCTACATCTATTCCACGTTTTTTAAGAAATTGTACAATTCTCCTTTACCAATAGTCAGTGGGATGCCGATGACCGTGTAGGAGATCTCTGAGACCAATTTAGTCCCCTTTCTTGCAAACTCATCAGCAATTTCATTTCCCTCTATGCTCCTATATCCGGATCAGGGAAATATTGCCCGCACAATATTTGATCTCCTCCTTACAGAAGTTAACCAGTTTGGATCTGCACCATGGCGTCACTAGAGCCTTGATCGCAACTTAACTATCGGAAAAAATCTGTACAGATTCTCCTGATCCCTCCCCCGCTCTTTCCAATCCTGCTTACTTGGAAAGATTGCCCCGGCGCAACCTCTTTATCTCCGCCTTTCAATCGAGCTTGAGTTTTTTTTATGTGATAAAGCTCTTGGTTCAAAATTATGTTTGCCCAATTTATTCTACATATCATGCGCAGGCATTTATTGATAAATATTTATATTTAGCGATCCGAGGCGTTCGAAGAATCTTCTGAGGATGACAAAATCTTAGCTCTCAAGCTTCGTGGGTTTCTCACGGGTCATCATCGCGAAGAATGCATGCTGTGAGACTTGAAGTTGCTTCGAGTCCTTTTATAGGCAGCTGTATGGGGGATGAGGTGGAATCATCTCAGCACCTTCTCTTTACCTGACTAGGGTTTAAACATCTTCGTTCTCATATCTTTCTTACGCCTGCTGACATAGAAGACCTTGATATCAAAAATCTGATGAGCTTCATAAGCAGCATAAGGCAGTTAACATAACCGCAATTCAGTCATAGTTCGTAGTCTACAAATGCTCAATCCTTCCTCCTTCCCGCACATCCTCCTCTCTCTCTTTTCGTCCTTTCGTTTTCCTTCACCTCTTTTCCCTTGCAATGGTATCACAAAAGATGAATTTGATTTCTTCGTCTAAGTGGGCCCACTCCCGGCTACCATTATAATCTAACCTAACCTGCCTCCGTAACACTCCACGTTTCCGATCCGTGCAGCAAAACTGTTTCTATATTTGTGTTGAAAATTCTTATTTTAGTGTTTTAATTGATGCTCTACGATTTCCTGACAGTTCAGAGCTTGTGGTAGGCCTTGCGAACTTTGTTTTTGCGCGAATCTGCGTCTGTATCTGCTCCTCCGTCTTTGGATTACATCAATTGAACTCCCTCCGGTCATTTTCTATTTGTCTTCTGTAAAATTTTTCTATACTAATCGTCTCTTAACATTCCCACATAAATGAACTCATCTAGAGCCCCTCCCCATTGCTCCCACCCCGCCGAAACTGCACGCTTTCTGGACCTCGATGTCAACAGTTAATGGACCAAAGATACAAAAAATAGACGGCACGTTCACTTCTGGTAGGTGTTTGGCCGAGCTCCTCTCCTATTTGTGGCGTGCGCCTTAATGTTGCTCCACAAATGGAGGGACCTACAGTCCTAAGCCGACTCTGAACGGCAGATATTTTTTTTCTTTTTATGAGGAGCTTTTTCATGGCAGAACTCCACTCAGAGGCTTATCTTTGCCTCTCGAGGTGCGACCAGCTATTAGAAAAAACGTTTTCTTCTTTTTGGTGTTTCATGCAGGGAAAATTCGAGCCCACATACTCCGAATGGTAGTCACGTACCAATCCATTCGGCTACTGTGGCCGCCAACGCACCAAATATGCTGATACAAAAACAACACCGAGAAAGAGAGTGAGCCCCACTTTCACTTCCATCAAAATGAAAATGAAAATTAAATGAAATGAGAGGAAAAGTTTACTGACTGAAAATTTCCACTTTCAAACTTTCACTGAAGTTTCAAAGTAGACTAAGAAAAGCACACTAAATATTCTTAAATGTGAAACTTTTTAAGAATTTTACAAAATTTACAAATTTACTGCAAAAACAACTCAAAAAACTGAAGGGCAAATGTGAAAATCTACTACCAGTAAAAGTACGAAACTTACCAAATTGAAATATAAATATTTTACATTAACTTCCATGACCACTACATCTACAAAAGTAAGAAAAAAACGAAAAGATCAAAATTGCACGAAAAACGAAAAGTGACAAAAAGTTCATAACAAACTCTGATGAAAAAGCACTGACACAATCCGCACAAGCGACACGAGTTCGGAGTCTAAAATATGTAGCATCATCAAAGAGCAACCGACTTGGAGGTGGGGGGAGGGCGAACAGTAGAGAAGATGCAATTTGCAGAGGTTGGGTCAGCAGCAGAGGCGTTAGAGGTAACCGAGCTGATAGAAGGCAGTTGGCAGCTGGCAGTTGGCGATGCGGCAGCAGCTGGGCTTAAATTGAATGAAATGGAATGGAATGAAATGAGACGCAATGAAGTGGTGTCATAAATATCTGTCACCTCTTGACAGCTATTGCTTATGTATACATGTATGTGTTTACTTTATGAAGTCATTTGTGGCAAAAGCAAACAGTTTGCTTTTTTCACTCTGTTTTTTTTTTCTGAAATTCCACTAATGGACCAACAATGCGACAGTTGAGGAGAGAATTTATGCTGCTCAGTGGCAAAGCAAAGCAAAAGAAAGCAAAAAATTACTAAGATATGAATATCGATTTTGTTGAAGATGCTCCAAAAGCACAGCAGTTGTTAAACACAAGCTAAGCTTCACTGCTTCAACAAATGCAAAACACACACGCAGCCACACATAAAAGTAGTCTGCGTTTGCCCCTCTTTCACTCCTTTATGCTAAGCTGTCCAACCGAGCTCATTACCATTTAAAATTGATAATCATTTTAAAGCTTATTTGTGCGCGTTGAGTTGATGCGGCGCCCAAAAATTCTTTCTGTCTTTTAATGGGGCATGAATGAGAAATGAAATGAGAAATTAAAAATGCTTTTATATGCAAAATTTTCAAAGTTATTAATGTGCAAAAAAAATCGATCAACGCTTAATTAACTGCGGCCACCTTAATGGCCATTTGTGTGGTCAACTAACGGTTCATTACTTTCATTGTCTGTTGCTTGTTTGCCGAATTTTTTGTTTCAACTTTCCTGATGGTGTGAAAAAGGTTTTTAATTTTATACTAAAAAGCGTTGCGAGGCTTTTTTGGGGCGAACGGATTACGCAGCTTTAATAGTCAGAAAGCGCGAAGTAATTGAAGAATTTTTGCTGCAAACATTACTTATGTAAGTGATTTTATTATTTAACTTTGTAAGAAGTCTGTTATCTGGGTACTTCTGCAGTAAATATTTTTGTAGCAGTCATTGGTGAGATGCCATTCGAGGCGTTGCTTGTTGTAGAAATGTTGTTTAATATGATTTTGAATGTCGAATGAGTTCAAGTTGTTTGATGTTGTTAGCTAATTTTATGTAAGTAAATAAGTAAATAAATAACTAAATTTAACGTTTTCTTTTCTGACTACTTTTTTTATACCCTTGTCCACTTCCGGGCTTGGTTCTGGGCCGTTGTTTTAACGCCGTCCCATGTGATGCCCGCATCTACCAGCCCACGCAACAGCGACCTATTCTTTGGAAGCCCGTGAGCTCTGCTCCCTTAAGGGTTCCAGTTCAGTATCATTTTCGTAATACTTTCTGATGGTTTTCTAAACGTGTGACCTATCCATCGGCAATTTCTGCTCATCGGTTTCTCATTCGTTGATCTCTATAGCGCGTCGTTTCTGATGGTGTTCGGCCAGAATATTCTACAAATGATGCGGAGGCATTTGTTGACGAAAGATTGTAGCCTCTGTGTGATGGTGTTGGAGATCAGCTATGTTTCACTTCCGTACAACAATACTGACTTCACAAATCTATATTCGCAGTTCAGTTTTTTATTTTTTTGGGTGGACAGACTAACATGTACAGCACTCAGACAGCATTAAGTCCATTGTATTGCACTCGGGTGCCCTTTTTAATTTTCTTTAAATCTAACCAATCTTCGAAGAAATCTGGGTATACAGGTATGTTGTGGTGCCAAAGAGCCACGGTGGTCGCTTCTTAACACATCAGAGCCAAAGATTTCAAGCCCGATTGGTGCCTGTATATACTATAAGTCCACTCCCGAAAGAGAATTTATGGTGGTGAACATTGCGTAAAATGCAGGCTACTTTATAATTTTATTTATTTTTTATTTTATTATTATTTTTTTTACTTTGTTTGCACACAGATCTCGCCTGACCGTAACCTCCCTTATTCACTCTTTAACAAATTTCCCTTGATTATGTGCTGTTACCTTTCATTACTTAGTATTTTTGTATGTTTTGCTATTTTTTTGTATTTTTGTTCTTGTTTGCCTTTACTGTTGCATACTCGTATACATATATACTTGTAAATGAGAGAGTAGTAGAGATAATTTGCTTTGCTAGTTAGTTTTTCATGATACATTCATGAACACATTTTTTGTTGCTTTTCATATTTGACGCTGACATTGAAACGAAACCAATTTAGAACTGTCAAACTTGAACAACTTCGATTTTCGGTGTATTTCATAGTCTCTCCACACCCCCTCTATTTATCAACACCAACACACTAAAACACAATTCACTCTCGCTAAGCAACAAGTGAGCATAAAAACAAATATCAGCACTCCGGCCACTGTGTTCACGTTCTTTGTGTCCACTAGCGAACCCCATTAGCCCCTTCTACTCTCTAATATTGAATCTAACTACATATGGCAGCTCGTTACTACTCTTCATTTTTCTTTATGTTCTCCACTGAGGGGGGCAGTCAGCGTGCTTTTGCGAAGATTACCCAGCCCGCAATGTTGTTGCGCTTCAAACGAAAGAAAATGTCATACACGTGATTGCATAAGCACTGCTAATGACAATATGACGACGACTCGACGTTGTCATTTTGTTGAATTGACCAAATGACAAATTGCCATTTTGATAGCTCAACGTCGTTAATGTAGCAGCAGAAAAGGCAGCAGTGCCATGAATGTGAGTTTTGAACTTGAAATTTCTCATTTCTTAGTAGTTGTTTTTGTTTTTCGGCTGACAACCCGCCGCACAACAGCTTGCAAGCTTGCAAGCGCAAAGCGATTAATTGCAGCGCTCAAAACAACAACAAAAAACTGCTTTGTTTTTTTGTAAGCCAACGACAAATAAAGAGCGAGCGCTAGTTAATCATCAACTGCATTGATGGCGATGGCAGTGACGTCGACGCGCCGAGGTAAGCAGCGTTAGCAAGTCGGCGACGGCATCGTTGTCGAAGGCGGCGACGGCGGCTTTGGTTTGGCTCGGTGACAGCTGATTAACGACTTTGGCTAGGCTAAAAAATCAAAATGCTTTGAAAATGCGCGGGAATAGACGAGCGGTCGTGGCGCATGTAGTTAGTAGCAGTACAACACCAACAAGTGATGGGTTTGGCGGACAATGGTCAAAGTCAAAAACGTTCAAGTTCCAAGTTCATGTGTCACTCAGGTAAACGGCTATTTAAGTGTGAGCATTTTGTTAGAGATTTTCAAATTGATTTATAAATGGAATTGACAAAAAAATAAAATTTACCGAAAATACAATATAAAAAAAATAATAATAAAATTAGATAACGTAATAGAATTAATTATGCAGAGAAACGAATGTTCCCTGAAAGAATGACATATTCTGGTATGAAGTGTTTCCTAAGTAAGAATACATTTATTAAAAACAAACACAAGTTTAGAGGCGAAAAGAGTTCCTGGCGAAAAATTTCAATGAAAACCGATTTACATATATTACATTACTTTCAAAACCTTGAAATTATAGCGATAATAAAAAAAAAACAAAAACGAAAGACACAGTTGAAATAATATATCTCGAAAGACTTATCTATCGGGTGAAAAATAATGTGAAGCAGCTAATATCCTGGCTGTGAAGGGTTATAACATCACTTAACTCACCGGAAGAACTGTAGAATTTGCCCCAGTGCGGCCCCGAATATCGTTTTGCACCTACTTCCAAACGACTTTTACTTTATTTCTATCGCTGCTCAAAGTGCAATCAGGTTTAAGGCAATTAGCCTCTGGAGGCAATCCCTCAAAGGAACATAGTACCATTTTTGGGCATTTAACGACGAATTTCTCTGAACTGCGGACAGATTCTCTATGTGCAAACTGGAGTTTGCGGGTCGTCCCAAGGCAATCTTTCCAAGTAGGAAAAATTGGAACAAGAGGGAAATCAGCACCGGAGCTGATACCTCTGTGTTCATTGACAGCTCCAAGATGGAATTGCGAGTCGGGCCAGGGATTTTCTCTAAATCAGCCAATTTATCCATTTCTTTAGAACTGCAAAATACTGCCAGTGTTGTTCAAGCAGAAGTCTTTGCGATCCTGCCGACATGC
>JAYXIM010003909.1:0-68076 GCA_037575425.1 Anastrepha fraterculus
CACTCTTATCAAAGCTCTTAATGAATGTATACAAAATAACTATGAACTAAAAGTACTTAAGAACAATGAAATAAAGATACAAACGAAGGAATCAACGCATTATTCAGCAACAATAAAACTTCTTAAAGAACGAAATACTCAATACTATACATTCCGACCAAAGGAAGAAAAAGGGTTTAAAGTAATTCTGCGCAATATGCATCACTCTACAGACATAAATGACATTAAATCTGAACTCGCTGAATACGGTCATGATGTAACAAATATTTTCAACATCCTCAAAAGCGACTCAAAACAACCTCTACCTTTATTCTCACTGGAAATTAAAACAAATAGTAACAACAAAGATATATACAATATTACAAATCTATTGCATTGTAAAGTAAAATTCGAGCCCCCACGTCAAATAAGGTCTCTTCCACAATGTCTCAACTGCCAAAAATATGGGCATACTAGAAACTATTGCACAAAAAATCCAATCTGTGTTAAGTGTGCAGGCCCGCATAAAACTGCGAACTGTTCAATCGATAAAAGCAGTAACAATATTAAATGCGCACTCTGTGGCGAAAAACACACAGCCAATTATAAAGGATGTATGGTATACAAATCACTGAGGGTGCAACGTTTTCCAGCTTTACGCAAAAAGGAACTCCAGACTCCGATACTGAACCCGCCGCAACAAGAAAACACAGTCGAACCCGCTAGAATCGGGTTATCAACCTATGCGCAAGTAGCAGCACAAGCTACAAATATTAACACAGGTATGCCTAACCCTCAAAATGATGATATTCAAGAACTTAAAAAAATGATGAGCCAGCTCATCAATCAAATGACTAACATGATGAATATAATCACACTACTGGTCACCAAATTCGATGGACAAGCAAAGTAAAATGACAATAGCCTTATGGAATGCAAACGGACTAAATCAACATATTCTTGAAACTAAAACTTTTATAGACCAATACAACATTGACATACTATTGGTGTCAGAAACTCATTTTAATGACAAAAGCTACGTTAGTATTCCCGGCTACAAAATAATATGCACCAACCACCCTGACAACAGAGCACACGGCGGAACAGCTATTATACTGAGACAAAATATTATATTTAACAAAATGGAAGAATATCAAATGGACCATCTGCAAGCAACGACGATACAAATAAATGACACTCTAGGCCAGCTTACCATATCAGCTGCTTACTGCCCTCCGAAACACAACAACAAAACAACACAATACGCTAACTACCTTGAAACACTTGGAAGTAGATTTATTGCCGGAGGAGATTATAACGCAAAAAATATGATGTGGGGTTCAAGATTAACAAACACGAAAGGAAAAGCATTACTTGACGCCATCAGAGCGCGTAATTGTAATTATATAAGTACCGGAGAACCCACTTATTGGCCCTCTGACATTAAGAAAGTACCCGACTTACTTGACTTTTTTATCATGAAATCAATTAATCCAAACGTACTGACAATTGAATCTTGTCTTGAGCTCTCTTCTGATCACTCGCCAATTATACTAAGAACCCAACAGCCACCGCAACAATACTTAAATCCACCACTTTACAATCATCGTACAGACTGGAATGCGTTTACTGAGCTTTTGGAATCATATTTAGACACAAAAGTATCTTTGAAAACAGGCGACGAAATTGAGACAGCTATAGCTTTTTTTAACGACAAAACTATTAAGGCAGTTAGTAAATCTACACCCTCTCCACCAACTAAAGTAAAACATGACTACATTCCTGATACGATAAAAAAGAAACTAAAACAAAAGAGAAAGCTAAGGAAGAAATGGCAGACAACAAGATTTCCAGACGACAAGAAAAAGCTAAACAAATTGGGAAAAGATATAAGAGACCTACTTCAAAAGGAAAAAGACAAACAACTTAGCAATTATCTCAAAAATATTGACGCAACAAAATCCTCAAACTACACACTTTGGAAGGCGACGAAAAAGTGGTGGGCGCCACGATACATTTACCACCAATAAAAACACCTAAAGAGAAATGGGCCCGAACCTCTTCAGAAAAAGCAACGGTCTTAGCTCAACATTTTAAAAATACTTTTGAAAATAATAATAACGACATAAATCTTACTTATGCAGCAAACGAGAATAAGCAGCAAATTAAAAAAATCACACTTACGGAGATAAAACAATTAATAAAAACTCTAAAGAACAATAAATCGCCTGGATACGATCAAATTTCGGGAACAATTATGAAGCATATGCCTGACAAGGCAATAATTTATCTAAGAAATATTTTCAACGCTGCTATAAGACTCAAATATTTCCCTAGTACCTGGAAAGTAGCTGAAATTATAGCGATCCCGAAACCTAACAAAAACGCTACACTAGCGACATCATATCGACCAATCAGCCTACTACCGACAATATCAAAAATTTTCGAGAAAATATTATTTGACCAGATAAATCCTATTATAACAAGCATGAATCTGATACCCCAACACCAATTTGGATTTAGGAAAAACCATTCAACAATCCAACAGATTCATAGAGTAGTTCACAAAATTAATGACGACCTGAATAAAAAAAGAGTGTGCATGTCCATATACCTCGACGTAGCTAAAGCTTTTGACAAAGTGTGGCACCCTGGGTTACTCCATAAATTAAAATCACAACTACCTAATGACTTTTACCTTATGCTTAAGAGTTACATCCAAGGCAGGAAATTCTATGTTAAATATAACGACGCATGTTCAGACATTCAACCTATGAACGCAGGCATTCCCCAAGGCAGTGTCTTAGGACCAACATTGTATCTATTGTACACGGCTGATCTACCGGAACCGAAGTCAGAAAACAGCATGATTGCAACATTTGCAGATGACACAGTTCTCATGGTATCTCATAAAGATACAAAAGTCGCAAAACAAAATTTACAAAACGAATTAAATGTGACATTAAACTGGTTCAAAAAATGGAACATCGAAATTAACGCTGACAAAACAATACAAGTGAATTACACAAACCGAAGGACAACCATTGAACCAGTTAGCGTTGGTAATTCTGACGTGAATATTGACACCAAAGCGAAATACCTGGGTATTACGATCGACTCGAAATTAAACTGGCAGGAGCATATAAAGAAAAAGCGAAATGAAGTTAAAAATCGTTTTAAGAAATTGTACTGGCTACTTGGACCTCAGTCCAATCTATCATTGCAAAATAAAGTACTTATTTATCGAACGATAATTGCTCCAATCTGGAAATATGGAATTGAGATCTGGGGCACTGCTGCAAAAAGTAATCTAAGTATACTTCAACGAGTCCAGTCTAAAATACTTAGGACCTTAACTAAGGCACCTTGGTACATACCTAACGCAGATATTCATCGCGACCTTGACATCGATACTATTGATGAAACAATACAAAGCGCTAGCAGAAGACACATAAATAGATTATTAACGCACACAAATCCTATGATGAGAAGACTACCAAATAAAGAAAAATCTACCCAAAGTCGGCTTAACCGTCAAACACCAACAGATCTTGCAAAATCCATGTAATCAATTGTCAACTAATCGTATATGTCATTGTTAACCACTTGCTTTTTAAATAATATGTATAGATTTCTTCTAAATGAGCTTGGGGGCATTGGCCCTTCAATATCACTCTCATTCCATCTTTTTGTAAATCAAATTACTTATTGTCTAACGACAGGTGTAATATTTTATGGAAGAAAAAAAAAAAAAAAAAAAAAATATGAAAAGCACAATTTAATGGTTTAAAACACACTTTGGTATTTAGTACATTTTTCCTGAACATCAATACATTTGTTCCAACGAGATTTGAATTTACGAATTCGACCCCTGAAGTGAAAATATGGAAGGGCTGCAAAATACGCTTCCACAGCTGTTAAGCTCAATATTTCATGAAAACCGTTCTGCACGCATAAGTTTTTTTTTACTTTTAGAAACAGAGTAAAGTAACACAACAACACACACACATTTTTTTTCGCTTCCATAAGAAAACTGATGCTAAGGTTTTGACCGATTTCTGGACACGGACTCGTTTCGGAGCCGAAGAACTAGGTTCACACCACTCTTAAGCCTCTTGTTTTGATTTATACTTATAGTAATAGACCAAAGTCTCATCCGTAACAATGAATCCATGCACCAAATCCACTATATCCTTTCGAAAACGCTCCATATGTTGCTGAGAAAGTCGCATTCGAATTGGTTTTTGTTCCAATGTATACGAATGCGGCACCCATTGTGAAAGGAGCTTTCTGAAACTCAATACTTTAGACAAAATATTTATGATGGGCAAAAAGATGCCTAGGGCTTCTACTAAATTCCTTTCAGTCACTCGACGATTTTCCAATACGAATTCCTTTATTTGTTCTATGATTTCTAGTGTTGATTTTGTTATTGGATGCGTCGTTTTTGATGGCAAAATGTCCTTATACAGGGTTGCCAATATTCGACGGATCCATCTGGCAACCCTGTATCTTTTGACAGAGACGTCAAATTGCTTAATGGCATACCGCGTTGGAAGCGTCAGTCCAAGCAAATTTTTACCATGGAACAGTACACGCCACGTGAGCGCTCCCAAATTGTTGAAATTTACATTCAACAAAAGAAGTCAATTGTGAAAACTCAACGTGCGTATAAAAAATTAAATAATGTGAAAAGTGTGCCTTCTAAGAACACTATTAAACGTTTGTACGAAAGGTTTTCGCCAAGGACATCCCAAAATTGCCGTTCTCAGCAGTTGGGTATTGCTTGGACCACTTTACAACGAATTATCCACATTGATTTGCATTTATTCCCGTATACGATTCAATTCACGCAAAGATTGTTGCCTGCGGACAAGCCTCATTGATTGGAATGGGCCCAAAGAGTCATAGAAATCTGTCGGGTCCGTCGAATATGGGCAATCCAGTGAACTTTCAAACTTCGTCCATAAATTTGTTTTGTTCTAAACCTTCCAATAATAAAAATTAAATATTTTCCATTGTAGAAAATACTGTAACACGTCGATACTAATTGCTTTGGCAAAAAAATAAATTGACAGATTGAAATGAGACTTCACCTACGTTCATATGAAAAGTGTACCAACATAATAAAACAAACTTTGACTAGTAGCAATGCCCTTTCTTATCCAACCGCGAAACTTATTGAAGAACCCAGTATTTCATGCACCCTGTTACTGCGTACCTGAACATTTTCTAAAAACTTAGAATAAAAGGTTCGAAATTTAAATAAAAAAATTTAAAACTTCTTATTTAAATTTTGTGTAAGGTTTGATAATTTGATTTATAAGGTTGTGGTTAATGAGGTAATTAGAAAAAACAAATTGTTTTTCTTTAAATTCTTTTTACTAAATAAAATAAATGATTTTAAAAGATGACCTTTAACCGCTCTATTGCTTGCCCGTTTGTATAAAGCAGCTGTCTAATTCAGAAATGTCAATTATGATTGGCGTATGACGCCATTTGCAGAGATTATAAATTATAAATTAAATATTGCGCCACCTTTTAAAACTATATATAAATGTTCTTTGTTAGTAGTTCGAGCTTCTTCTTCAATTTGCGGTGCCTTGGTGTTGTCGTAGATGTGAAGAGATCTATTAGTACAGCGCTATAACTTTCGGAATAGGCAAATGACTTTTTACATATGAGCTGCTTTTACATGACAGAAATGTAATCGAAGCCTTGCCATTACCTGACGAACAGCTATAGCCGGTAAGAAAAAAATAGTTCAATGATTGGGTGTTTTATGCCCACAGTTAGTCTGGATTCAACAAATTGTCACTCAAAAAACCCACTAAACTACGGCGGTCCTTCACCTTATACTGAGTACACCAGTTCCCCCTTACACTGAGTTTGTAAACAGAAGGTAAAAAGAGTTACCTAGTTTACCTCCACATACCTCCTTTGAAAGGGTTAGCACAAAAAAAGCCCTAATTTATGATAAATATATTTTTTCCTTGTTTTTTTTTGTACCACTTCTTGTGCAAGCGCGCTCGTGTAATAATATCGATATGCACATTCACGCTCTATTAAGCGGCAATTGTGGTAAAATTAAAATTTCATCATTTATTCTGCTCCAACAGGTTTTTTCTACTGTTCCTCTGCTACCTGCTACTGCTTCCAAATATTTACACCTAACTCGCCCTCCATAAAACCAGCCAGGCAACCAGTCAGGCAGCCACCAGGAAGCGACCGAGGCATTTTATGCCCTCATTTCATACTATTCAAACAATGCTATCCGCTTTTTTGTCTGTGTAGATAAATATCGACAAAATGATTTTATTGAACAGTCAGTAGAACAGGGGCGCAAAAATATTGCTCAGGAGCGCTACGAAGTGGTGCAGCCAGTCGGTGTGAATTGAAGTCATGTGAAGTGTTTCGAAACGCTGTGACATGGTTTAAAAGTGTTGAAGTAAGGTGCCATGTAGTATCAGCTGCCATTGATGCCATGATAATGTCTGTTTATTTATAAACACATATTCCTATGTATGTGCATATGTGTAGATGTGTGGATACCAAGCAATTTACATAACTGGAAATCAGGATGGTGTCATATACAGAATGTATTATACGAGTGATACTCGTACGTGAAGCTAACGAGCATTCAAGTTTGGTTGCTGGTGTTGGTTTATTACTCCTCACACTGCATGCATCTGGATATGAGTAAGAGTAAAAGAGGTTAGACAAATGAATGAAAGGGTAAATGAATACATAAAGATAAATACACAGTTATATGTAAGCATCTATGCGCAAACTTACTCGTGCATATGAATGTGTTGAAATATTATTATGCAAGTGTTTTATACTGATAGGAGTAGCTACAAATGTATTCTATGCGTAATTTTAGAGAAAATTATTAAGCTAAGGCGTTATGTTTGTAAGAATGCAAAAATAATACTCTACTATATGTATATAAATATATCTAAATATACTCATTCTAAATACATAGCAAGCGCACTGCTGACAGCTGTCTCAACTACATTTTTGCTATTATTCTACGCTTGTCTGGCTGGTTAGAGCACAGACAGCCTCTGAATGAGTACGCATTATATGTATGTATGTATAGGGGCATATTTATGTATATGTGTATGTATATAATATATGTATACTTATATGAATCGGATTGTGGCACTCATACAATGAGTGCAATGCAACAGCAAATGACTGTATAATAAATGTATGCGTAAATGGAGTTGTGTAAGTGTGTGTACGTCGGCCGCCGTAGCCGAATGGTTTGGTGCGTGCCTACCATTTGGAATTCGGAGAACGTAGGTTTGAATATCGGTGAAAGACCAATATGAAGAAAAAGTTTTTTCTAATAGCGGTCGCCCCTCAGCAGGTTATGGCGAACCACCGAGTTTATTTCTGCCATGAAAAAGCTCCTCATAAAAATATCTCTCGTTCGGAGTCGGCTTAAAACTGTAGGTCCCTCCATTTGTGAAACAACATCAAGACGCTCGTCACAAATAGGAGGAGGAGCTCGGCCAAATACCCAAAAGGGGTGTAAGCTCCTATTATAAATATATATATATATGTAAGTGTATGTACCTACCCTGCAAGGAAGAGTGAAACTAGTATGGAAACTAGTTCTCACATTGGTATTTAATAAATTAAATCATACCAGTTTGTGATTGACTACATAAAGTTTATGACCATATCGAGCCAACCTCTTAGGTGCAAATGGAGCACGTCATGAGGTTTCAATATTTTGGAACTACCATAACATCACAAAGAGATCTAACCAATCATATGCCAATGAGGTTAAGACACAAACTGTGAAAGCTGCACGCATTTCTGACTTTTTAAAATGCATAGTGTGGAGAAACAAAGACATGAGCGTGAAAAGCAAAACGTGAATTTATAAAACATTTATCCGACCAATTATGACTTAGAGACAATTTAAACGGTGACTTTTCACCCAGGGTGAGAATACATGCGTGTCGAGCATGGTGGCAAAAACTGTAGAGAAGTCAATGGGGTAGACCTGCATGCACGGTCGGCGAAATCGAGGGGTTTTTTTGACTTTTCGCTTTCATCGTACTCACATTTTTTTATTTTTATTCAATTACACTTTAGGCTCGCCCTCAACGAATGAATGACCAAAGAAAATTATCCACTTAAACGTCGAAAACACGCAAGGAAAGCCAACAAAAAGTCATCGTGTGAATGCACGAAGATTTCTTTGATAGAGAATACCCCGGGGTAGAAAGTCATCGTGTAAATTGACTCTTACCACAGTTACGCAGCATGCTTTTACTACTACCAAAATGCAGACAAGACTCGATCACTTAAGGGGTTACCTGGGTTTCGTCGGGTAAAATAAGGCCTATTTTCAATATTTTTGTTTTCTATGTAAACAATTATTTATTTAATTCAAACTTTTTTCTGTCTTATAAATAGATACATATTAAAGAATAATTTATGAAATTAAAAAAAAAAAAAAAAAATAAAACTCCTCCATTGTGACGTCATTTCCGATGACCTATCGAAAAAAAGGTGCGTCCGTGTTGTCATCATAACTCCTGACAGGATCATCAAAAACCAAAAAACAAACCTTAGTTAAGACCATAAACTCGTGCTTGAACGAAGGAAAAAAAAAGTAAATATTGGAATTTTGGCTGACATTTTTCCAAAAAATTAAAATTTCGTTAAAATTTGCTTGACATTTTGTTGTTTTTTTTAAATAGTTGTTTTTAAAAAATACAAAATCCTTCGTTCAAGCACGAGTAAATCGTATCTCGAACACCTGTGTGAAATTTCATCAAAATCGGTTGAGTAGTTTTCGAGAACATTTGACAACCGACTTTGAAAACACGGTTCCAGGAAAAACGCGTTAAAAGTTTTGAGTAACAATAAAACTGGCTTGGAACGCATACCTTGCCTAAGGCTGTATCTCCGAAACTATGTATTATTCGGATCGACTAGAAAATTTTAGGATAATATTCTTAAGATATTGTAGCAATTAATAAGCCAAAAAAAGTATCGATTTTTTGAGCCCACGAAGCCCATGTAACCCCTTAAGGAACGAAGAAGTAACGGAAATACGTCAAGGGCAAGCCATTTGTAAATGGAGCCGAAGAAAATGTAAAGAGTGGCACAAACATGTTAAAAGGTTGAGAGCTCACCTGCTGACTAGAGTTGCAATGGATGGAAGGTTGCAAGTAAACAGAACAACTGCACGTCCTCCTAAGCGATAGTACACATGTTTGTCAACGAATTCGCAGAATGACTACAATATGTATTGTACATTTTTATTTTATTTTTAATATAAATGTTTGTATTCGTTATAAAAAAGCCGTAAGCAATCTTAAATAAAGGAGAAGAAGAAGGTAACATAAAGCATTGCGAAGATACTCAACTACAACAATTATTGCATGAAGACGCCTTCGAATGTCGAACCCTTAATGATATGTCTAAAGAGTTGGATGTTGACAGATCAACCGTCGATACGTTCGCACGCAATGGGAATGGTCCAAAAAGCAGTTAACTGGGTGCAACATCAATTAAAGGATAGAGTTATCGAGAGACGTTTGGTGACATGCGAGATGCTTCTTGAACGGCAGGAAAGTCACTAGCGAGGGAAAATGTATCTATTATGATAACGCTAAGCGTCGAAAATGTTGCAGCCTGCCAGGTGAACCAGGTCCATCGACAAGAGAAAAGTTTTAGCTTCCAATGGCACAACCCTCACATAATATCATGTATTATTTAATTGTTTAAATAATTACTAACTTTGGCTAAGAAAGGACGGAAGCTTATTCCCATACCCAATACGACTTGGAAAAGCATTTCGATTCAAAAAAATGAGCATCGCAGAAAAAACGTTGCAACTACTGGACCGCATGAAATAACACGAAATTTAACTAGCACTAATTTTATTTATGTTGCTGAATATCTTACCCAGTTGTCAGGCCACAAGGCCAGGTTTACCAATAATTGTAAACTTTGTGTATTAGATGCTGATACAATCTAAGTTTCAAAACTGTGGAGAAGAGCTTATTCTATATTCGAATTAAAAATCCTTACTTCTGTGCGTTTTGTCAGTTGCTCCGAGTACCATATCTTTTTTGGGCTGGCGAAAGCCGGCATTCGCTTTTTTAATTCTTGCACTCATGTCAGAGCCATCGTTCCACCATATGGTATAATCTGGTTTCCTAGGTAGGTAAATGTGTCGACGCATTCGATTTATTCGCCGTATACTGTAAAATTGTGTATCTGCGAGGTGTTGATTTGCATGGATTTAGTTTTAGCAACATTTATGTGTAGACCGACGCGTTCTGCGTGGAAACTGAGAAGTTTATTTTGCATGTGTTCGATATGAGAGGAGCGCAGTATTGTCAGCGTAGTCGAGGTGTTCCATATTAATTGAGAATTTCTCTTTTGGGGCTGGTATCAAAGGTAACACATGATCAAGTACCATAAAAAATAAGAGTGGTGATAATATAATATGCAGCCTTACTTAACTCCTGTTAGTGGCTCGATTGACTCGGATAGAGCACCGTCATGCAGGAAATTAGTTTTGGATCATTGAATTGATTGCAATAAAATTAAATGCAGTCAAAAAGTGCTAACAATCATTTTTATTGCAATCAATGAATTATAATTTATTACAGGTTGTAATTTTTACCATCAGAATCAATTTTGATATCAAACAGGAGGAGTCAAATGCTCTTCCAAAGGCTGCAATGCCTGCCAAACAGACTGATGTAAGTGCCGAGGGCAAACAATAGCGTCAGCTTGGTTGATAATCTCACATACCATAATCTTACATTTATAACTTTTTTATCCCTACGCGTGATCAGAGCGATCAATAAAGCAGTTGATTCACATTTCTCAATTTTCCTTCACACTGAACTGGCAGCTAAATAGGTTTGAAGGATCAGCAAGCCGAAAACTGGTGAACGTAGAGAAAGAAAAGGATGGCACCCGTTGACATGCTTTCATCCTCCCTTCACACTGAGCTTATTGTTAAATTTACTTGCAGACATCAAACAAAGAAAAAACCAAAAACAAAAAATCGGCGCAGCCACACGCCTATTAAGTAAGCTGTTGTATGCATTGCACATAGCCGTTTATTATTATGCCGTTTATTATAATAAACAATCAGTCTGTGCTGCAGACAGTAAAAATAGGGGTAGCTTGTGCCACTGAAATTTTACGCGCAAACATTTTACCAACGAAGCAAATGGTTTGTGATAAGCTTGCATGTATTTGTGTGTTTTTTTTTTTTTTTTTTTTGTTAACGAAGGGGGAATCTTTCATAGATACCGTCAACTTAGACGGCATGCACGATTCATACTGCTCGCTAAAGGTACACCTCATTCGGGACCACGCACAGTCAGTAATTTTCATACTGTCTGGACTTGCAAAACAGTATACCTACGTACTAAACCCTTGAACTCCGTCTCCTCCACCACTCTCCCTGCGGGACTGCTTCAACGTATTACTTCGCAGGGCTGGTTAGCTATATAGCTTCGTCAATGTCTATCGGTTAATGCGTCTCATTTGCTCAATGTATCTGAGTTCCTTTTGAACTCTAGTAGCGTATGCAGCTATCTCCTCCCACTTTTCTTCCGATTGCAACATGAACTCGACTACGTCAGTTGCATTTGGAATTATTCTTCCTGTTCTAAAGCGTGGGCAGTGGAAACTGGCATGTTCCACGTCTTCTTCTACATTGATGCACACAGGGCAGAAGGGGCTGTCATCGTGCCCGAACCTATGCAGATATTTCCTAAAGCCTCCATGTCCAGAAAGGAACTGTGTCACATGGTAGGTTGTATCTCCGAAACTCCGATTTAGCCATGGTCGCAAATCGGGAATCAGTTTATAGGTCCATCGCCCTTTACTGGAGGTATTCCATCGGTCTTGCCACCTTGTTAGTGACACAAGCCGCTCTTCTTCTCTCACCGTTTTTTTATTTATTTCGGCATCCGCTGCACACCTGTCATAGACTCGCTTCATTTCACTCGCGAGAATGTCCGCTGGTATCATAGTATCATAGTATCATGTATTTGTGTGTGTGTGTGTGTGTGTGTGTGTGTGCGGATGTGCGCTCGTTTGTGCTTTACAATTGCATATGTATGTATGTTCATACAAATTATATGCAAATATTTGCACACTTTCGCATATTTCTACGCTCATTTGTTTACATAATATTTGACAACAAAAAAATCCAATTTCATTTTCATACATTTAGACATACAGACAATGTGTGTATTTTTCCACTTTCTATGGGTATTATATTTGATAGACACATTTGTAAGCTTACATAGGACTATTTGCACATACATAAATGAATATGTGGCATACACATTTGTGTGTTTGTGTACTTGTTTGCCCTGTACATGTTTGCCTGATTGCATTTTGCGCTTGTAGATTTTTCCATTGCTTCGATTACGAATAATTGGTTGCTTATATTGGCATTATCGTCTGTTATAATTTCCAATTTTCCTACATGCTTTTATTTTTAGAGCAACTGCTGCTGCTGCTGCTGTTGTTCTAAAAACCTCAATCGCAACAGCCATAAAAGCAGGTCAATGACTTAATCGAATAACAGCAAAATATGGTAGTTACAGTGGTTCACAAAGCTATTCCTTAAAATAGTTATCGCACAGCAAATAAGAGCAGCTTCTTCAAGGTTTTTTTTATGCAAAAAACTGACTCAAAGACTTCAATATGAGCTAAGCTATGAAAAATTGTATTTATCTTAAAAAAGACAACGTGAAAATAACACTGTGGCTAAATAATGAGGTGAGCTCATATTCAAAAGTATTGGTAAAAAAAGTAATACCAAAAATAAATCTATTTTATTTTAGTAAATACCAAGTAATTTCACTAGCATCCGGGAACTGGGATTGTTTTTTGTTGTTGAGTTGGCACAAAACATTGAAAACCGTAGTGTGGGACCTGCCTTTCGGCTCACCGCACTAAAACACCACCCAAGCTGTGCTTCCTTTTGTCCTTTGTCCGTGGAACTACCTTTAGGTATTGGTTTGCAGAAGGGGAGCGAGCTATTACTTTTCTACGAAAATTTGTGGAAGCAACTTTGTGAAGATTTTAATTTGTTATATTGCAAACAGCGGATCAGTTTTATTTTGACTCAAGCATTAACCAAGTTCTTAATATTAATTGATTTCTCTAATTTATTTCTCAAGTCCCCGCATTCGGTTTCACACTGCAGACAGACAAAAAACAACAATGTTCTGCATTTTCAATGACGTCATTTGCACAGAAGTTGCAGCATGGGTCGTCTTCATATCCGAATTTATGTCAATATTTGAGTAAGTTGGAAACACATATCCCATGTGGTCTGTCTAACCAACTTCGTGCAGAAGGAATCAAGCGATAGGTTCAATGTCCATTCTGTGAATTGCTCCACCAATTCCACCATTTTTGCAACAACTTTTCTTCACTGCTTGACGACTCACCTTAGTTGTTGAGGACTCAGCCATCTCACGCGCCAAAATGTCTATTGGACAAAACCCAGATATTGCAAGCGCCGCTGCCGCTGATGTAATTTGGAACGCACTATGCACTCTTAAACCACACAGCCCGTACAAGGATCTTATTTCGCGTTTAAGTTTTATCCAGCGCATCAGATCAGATAGGTACACCGCACAGAAGAACACTTATAACCACGCTTGCATATAAACTACTACATACTACTTTGTTGTCCGCACACTCCCGAGTTCACCATGAGAAAGGTCCGCTGCTACTTTTTCAGCTTTCTCTACTGCATACTAAATAAGTGACTTAAACTGGAGTGTCAGTGAAATTAACACGAAGTAAATTGAAGAACCTGCCGGATTTTTTTTTTTTGCTGCATTTCAGAATTCCCTTTACTCCACACCATATGACTACAATCTGTTCCAAAAATAGTAAATTTAGTTTGGTCAACAAAAGAAACTTACCTCTGTTAAGGGTGGTCAGATTGGGAGTACTTTTCCAGTAGATGGATTTTGGCAGATCAAGCGTGGCTACTGTCAAACTAAATAAACAATTATTTCTCAGTATTCATTGACATTTCATCATAGAACGACTTATCGTCTCAACAACGTTTACGAATCGTAAAATTGTATTACGAAAATCGAATCTGTGAAAGTGTTCAACGCACGCTCAGGTCAACTTATGGTGTACATAACCGGCCTACGATTAGGCGGCTTGGCTTAACAGATACATCGATAAGCAAAATTGGCGTAGTTGAACTAAAGAGCCACCCAAAGCCCTTCAAGAACTGCCATTACATACATTGAAAACAACCCTTTGGTGCGGCCTATGAACTGGAGGAATCATCAGCGCATATTTCTACAAAGACAAGACTGGTGCCAATGGAACAGTGAACGATGACCGCCGTGATACACGAATTTTTGATGCTGGATGCCGGAAATCGAAGCCCGTGATCTCCACTCCATTTGTTTCAAACAAGACAACACTGCTTATCATAGAGCACGTCGTCGTTTCGGTAAGCAATTTATCTCTCGGATGGATTGACCACCAAGGTCGTGTGATATCACACCTTTTGGACTTGCATTTGTGGGAACATATAAAATCTAAATGTTTTGTGTATAAACCAGCTTCGATTTGAGGCATTGGAAGCTAACATAACTGAAGCTATTCACGAGATACCGGCCGAAATTCTCCATCGAGTCATTAAAAATTGGTGTTTACCGATGGTGAAATTACGGCGCGGTTGCGGCCAACCTTTGAAAGGGATTATCTCTAAAAAATAAATGTCTTGAATGGTTTTACACATGAATAGTAAAGATTGCCCAATCATTATTGAAATTTCGTTGTATTATTTCAATTTAAAATCCGTTACCTGTCAATTATCACCTCTTTTAACCAAAATTCCTTGCCGTGTTTCAGTGACTTTACTTTTGTGCGAACTCCAAAGGCTTCTTACTTTGTTTCACTACCAGTCGCTTTATACTTTGGGTTCGCCCACCATACGCAACAGTTCATTATTCGCTTAGTTCCATCACTAATCTGTATTCCGCTATACTCAGCGAGACTTTGGTTAATTTTACAAGCAGAAGCTTCTGGTTTCCTTTGCCTTAACACGTTCCCTGTCCGCTGAGCCACATATGGTTCAGGAAACGTTCGCCTGATAAGCACTGATACGTTCCTGAGCCATATGTGCGTCAGGGGGTATATGAAACTTCTAAAGCAAATGATTCGACTGGATGTAACGGAACTGTACAGTTTTTAACACGTTTTTTAAAGAAAAACGCCGGGACATACGAAAAAATATGCAGAAATCACAAATTATTTTTAATTATTTCTTATTACGACACTCCCAGGCTTATCCAAATCAGCAATCTCGGGGTCACGCCCTATGTAAATATCATAATTCCACACAAAACCCTCTTCTGTTCACAGTTTATAGATTTTCAAGCCGTATTTATGAGCTTTTGATGGGTTGTATTGACGGAAAGATATCCTGCCTCTAAACGGCAACATCGACTCGTCATTGACGACACATTCACCAGGTGTTAGTAAGCTCTTCCAGTTATTGATAACAAGGTCCAAAAGTGGTTTTATATTGTATAGACGTTCGTTTTGATCCCTCGGAGCTTCATTATCAACAAAGTGCCAGCAACGTAATATTGACGAGAACCGATTATATGACATGTTTACGTTGTGAAATATTGGACTTGTCGGTCAATTTTGCATTTTTGTATTGGGATAGGGAACGTGTTAATAGTAATAAGAGTTTTATCAATGGTCTTAATTTTTCGGATCTTACCGATTCTTGTCCTAATTTAACGACATCCTCTGCAAAATAGGAAAGGCAGATGAAATGCTTATATGCACTTAATTTGATACAACAATCAACGTTTTGCCTCTTTATTGTAAATTAAATATTACTTTTCTTTCCCCAAATTTTTTTCTTTTTATTCACTATTCGTACTATGTATATACAACTTTATTTACTTACTTACTTTCTTTTAACTGTCAAACTAATTTAAAATGACCGAAATTTCAAAACGCGAAAAGAACTTATAGAATTAACTTTTATTCTTTCCCAATTAACTAACGGCGGCCGTCGTAGCCGAATTGGTTGGTGCGTGACTACTATTCGGAAGACATTGATTCGAAACCCCGTGAAACACCAAAATGAAAAGCTCTCTCATAAAAAATATCTCCCGTTCGGAGTCGGCTTGAAACTGTAGGTCCCTCCATTGGTGGACTAACATTCTGACGCACGCCACAAATAGGAGGAGGACCTCGGTACACCGGAAAAGGGTGTAGGTGTCATTATATATATAAATACATACTGTGCTACTTATCCCTATATGTTTGCCTAATTAAATAAATGCTTTTAAATACGTTTCTCGTAATTATTACAGGCAGATAAAGCTTCCGAATACTTTATTCAGCCACTGTGCATGCATATGTAAATAATTATATGGTAGGTTCACTGCTCTATAATTCGAGCTGCATATTGTTGTGCGGTGCTCAACGAAGCTTGTAGGAGACCACACTTACATACCCAACCACATATGTATGTGTGCACATGTGAATCGAAAATCGATATGAGATTTGGTTTTGTAAAGAAAAAGTTAACTATTACTGGCATAGAAAAATAGTAGTGCATTATTTAAAGAACTCTTTATTGTTCAGGTATTAAATGTGTAGGAATTTGTGCTTCGTAAATAGGATGATCTTTCAATGAACTGTCATGTTGGCCATATTATTCTTGAACAATTGCATGTCAGGCGATTTAAGTAATTTGAATATTGTCGCCGATTTTTATGAAAATAGGATACATTTTATGTTTGAATAAAATAAGAAGGAACTGAACAAATAATTATAATTTTATAATTTTGAGATTTCATTTTGTGCAGAAAATTGTTTAAATCTCAGCTAAAAAAATATTTTGTTTTTATTTCTTAGGATAAAATATAATTAAAAACAAAAAAAAAATTTCTGGACAAAAATTTTATTTTTTTTTATTTCTGAAGAAAAATTTTATTTTTTACCAGAAATTTGCAGGAAAAAATTCTTTTGCCATTCTTGAAAAACAACCGCCTATTGCTTAGGCCCCCTCTCAGGAAAATCATGGTCTCTATTGGTAAAAACCTAGCACATTGGATTTTCAGAATTTTCTCTACAGGAGAACCTTGCAGCAGTAAAATTATTTGTCAAAGGCAAGAGCGGGCGGTAATCACTTGGTAAAAGAGTGGATATATTATAGCCTTCTTCGGAAGTGCGTGCTGCTTTTGACTACCCACTATTGATGTGTATGACCTGACGTTATCTATACACAACTCCTCTCCCATTGGCCAAAGCTCGCCGCTTCTGCAAGATTTCTTGCTTCAGAGAGTCTAATTGTTGACAGCCAAAATTTTGTCATAAAGTGAGTAACTCATAGTAGATAATTGAGGCAATCAAATATGGTATGTACAAAAACTTTTCGTATCTGACTCAGTCCCCGCTTGCAGACCATATCCATTTTCACTTAACGTTGTTAGTGACTCACTTTTCGCCATTTGTCATTCCTCGTTTCTAAATAAGATGACATTGTTATGATTCAGCGCTGACTCACAGATTGAAAGTCCATCTATGGGGTTCACTTACGCGATAGCCATACATTGAGTCTCTTTTTTTATCCAGCCTTTTTGAAGAGTTTCCGTTTAAGTTTCACTTACTTACAATGTTTATCTGGTAAAAAATCGAAAAGGTTTTTACTTCACGGTGGAACTTGACGATTTTCCTTATTTTATTGGCATAGCAGAGTTTATAGCATTTAGTCATAAAAATTTCCGGAACGATATCAGCGAAACCAAATTTTGTATGATTTGCTACAACAGTATTGAAGCCATGCCTACACTTTTTACATCTTCAGTAGCCTGCTTTGCGTTTTGACCAGAAGAAAATACTTTAACAAAAACAATATACTGCAAAGTTTTAAACTTTGTACGAAATTTACCAACATTTTTCTCAATTTTTCAAAATTTCATCAGAACTTTCCACTTTTTAATCACAAATAGAATTAGGAATTTTTCTATGTGTTTTATAGCCTATTGAATTCAAATATAAAAAAATTTAAGTGTCAAGTGATTTTAAAGTAACGTTGATTTTTGGCAATTTTTTTGTGAACCGTGCTAGTTTTTTCTGCCGTATACAAAAAGCATTTACTTACACGGAAGAAAAGGCGTTACCACTCAATTCAACTCAGCCTACTAAAGGGTTTTTAAATAGGTGCGCTTCAACTTTTTTCCAATAGGGAGGGCGAACGACGCAATATTTTTTATTTTTCGCTTGTCATTTGTAAACTTCATTAGTATACATTTCATCATGGAACGCTACACACTTGAGCAACGATTGCAAATCGTGCAAATTTTTTTGAAAATAATCGTTCTGTTGCTGCTACTTTAAGAGCATTACGGCCATTTTACGGTCCATTTAACAAGCCGTCCCGTTTTGGGGTTATGTGAAGTCATTGGCCTACAGTAACAAGCCGGCGACGATTTGTGAGCTCAGAGCCAATATTGAACGCGAAATTGCTGGAATTTCGGCCGATTTATGCAAAAGAGTGGTCGAAAATTGGGTTCAACGATTGGACTTCGTAAAACGTGCACGCGGTGGTCATGCAAAAGAAATCGAATTTCATACTTAAATGTATATGTTCAAACTCGATAATAAAAAGAAAATTAGTTAAAAAAGTCAAACCGTTTGTGTTTTATTCAAAAAAGTTCAAAAGCTGAAGCGCTCTTACTGAAAAACCCTATATAAGTACTGTGATATGTGCAACTTTCTGCAACTTTCTGTATTCTCCCAGCCGTCGTTTTTATGCAGAAAGGTGCGACATCTCACACTTACGCTTAAGTTTGGTTTTTCCTACTGCTATTTCTATCCGTAAAAAGTGAATTATTATTAGAAACTCTAAGCTTTAGTTTGAAAAAAAAAATGTAAACAAATAGTTCAAAACTTCTGAAATTCAACAAAAATTCTTATATATTTTTTTCTTATTTTTCTTAGTTTTTTTGTAGTAATTTATGTCTATTTTTTTTTAATTTTTACAATTTTGAAAATACAAATTTTTACCGTAAACATTTTTTAAGCTTATGTTTTCTTCATTTTATCGGGAAATATGGAAAATGTCATATAGAAAAAGTATTTATATATTTTTTTGTTCTTTTAATACTTTTTTTCTTAAGAGTTTGTTTTTTTAATGCTAACTTTGTTTTTTTAATTAAAGTGTCATATAGAAAATGTGTAAACATATTTTGTCTTTTAGTGTTTTTTGTTTTTTGGATTTTGTTGTTTTTTTACTGTTACATTTTGTTTTAATTTTTGTTTCAATTTATCAAAAAGTTTTACCACAAAAGCGAAAAAATTGAAAGTGAAAAAACTCCCTTTTTTAATTTTAAGATTTTTTTTTTAATTTTTTGTTTAAAAAATTTGACCATAACAATTTTTCAAACTTCTTGTTTCTTCATTTTTAAGGGGAAATATGGAAAATATCATATAGAAAATGTATTTATATATTTTTTTATACTTTTAAGATTTTTTTCTTAAGTGTTTGCTTTGTTTTTTTTAATGCAAAAATTTTTTTTTTTTTTTAATAAAAAAAACCGTTTTACTGCAAAAGTGGGAAAATAGAAAGTGAAAAAGCTACTTTTCCAATTTCAAGATTTTTTTTTAATTTAATGTTTAGCTGAAATATTTAATTTTTTTTTAAATTTTTTAGAAAATAAAAAATTTTGTCATAACAATTTTTCAAACTTCTTGTATCTTCAGTTTTCTCGGGAAATATGGAAAATGTCATATAGAAAAGTACATACCTACATATTTTTTTTAGTTTTAAGATTTTTGTTTAACTTAAAGCCTTTGTTTTTTATGTTAAGTTTTTTTTTATTTGTGTTTAATTTGCTTTTAGTTTTTTGAAAATACGCTCAAATGAAAAGTGGTAAAGTCCTTTCTTTAATTGTAAAATTTTCTGTTTAATTTTTTTTGCTTAACTTAGGATTTTGTTTTAATTTTCTATAAAAAACAAATTTAGCCAAAGCATTTTAAAAACTTTTTCTTGTTTCCTTTGTGTCGAAAAAGATGGAAAAATCCTAAAGAAAAAAAATATACCAGTCTAACGGTTTGACGCGATAGAAGTAAAACCTTCCGTAAAACAAACTGAGAGAGAATGAGACGCAAGCAGCATTAGGAGCGGGATAATTATAGGTTCATTATAATATTGCTATAAAGCTCATATTTTATTTTCTTCGTTTTATTATTATTCATCCTCAATGTTTTCAATTTCAACAAATGATACGAGTGGCTTATGATAGCTAAAATATGATACAAATGCTTTGGTTTCGATGTTGTCAACATATCTTTGAAATACCGCGTCAATTGGTTTTTTTGATCGTGTTGTCGATTCAGTGCGATTGTTACACATTTTTAAATTGAATGTTGTATTGAGAAAGTCAATTAAAGGGACCGCTGTGTCCAATGCAAAATTTACGTTAAAATCGCCACTTAAAATCATTGGAACTTTATCGTAATCTTTTCTAAGTATCCGCGATACTTCTGATGTATACTTTATTACATTTTCGTGAATGAATTCCGTGATGCTATTTATTGATCGATTCGGTGAAATATAAATTGCCACAATTAAAACTATTTTTCCATTGCTCAATCTGGTTTCGCATGCACATATTTCTCCCACTTTAGAGAGCTGAACAGACAGTGACTCTAGTTGCTGTGCATTCAGATCTATCTGTGGAATTACAATACGAGCACCATCATTTTGATTGAGATATATTGCACAGCGCCTGCAATTGCGGTAAATATTTAAAAATGAAAATATTTACGAATATAAAAATACGGACGCAATACAGCACACGCGGTTGCTATTATGAGCATCGTAACGCGTATATTACACAGATGTACTAACATACACACAAACATTCGTAGGACGCTTGGTCTAAGCCAGTATTAGGTAGTGTAGTATAGGTATACATAATGCCTTCTCGCTCGGAGAATAGGGAACGCTATATAACTGTGTTCTATCTCATTCTCTCGCAGGCTATATACTATAAGATCTATATGTATGTCTCTTTTTAGTGTCGCTTTTTCGTTTCATCAAGTCTCAAATGACTCCCAACGATTGTAAAGAAGTTTTCACTTCAAAAATTTGTTGACCCACAATTAAAAAATTTAAATTTTGAGGCCCTTCATCTTGTCGACCACTCAATATTTCGCACAATTCCGGATTCTTTGTAGTAGATTATCTCCATCATCACCCTCATCAAAATCAAAGCACTGAAGCTTTTAGGGGGCCACGCTCAAAGTGTATATGTATATGTATTAAAATATTTTATAATGGAGCTACTTTCGAACTTTTCGCATTACTTTGTAAGATAAATAAAATTAGTGAACTAATTTTACTTTTTCGACACTAAAGAATTCAATGAATACTATAATTTTCCCAAACCTTTATAAAACTTTTCAACAACTCAAATATACCATTAAAGGCCAGCAATTGGCATCGAAGCTGCCATTTAAATCGCAGAGTCATAGAAAATGAAATTGCAAAATGACAATAAATTCAAAGTACTGCGTATATATTATAAAACATATTTCATGCGCACGCACGTAACGCAATAAACAAACCACACAATGTTTCAAAAGGTGGGCCACCTCACTGCTAGTCTTACGTTACATAGAGACCGGGGAACACGCGTTGACAATAACTGTCTGCCTATGTACGAGTATTTCCGAGCATGAGTTCATAAGCTGAAATACCTCTGCGTCAGTACAACGCGACAGAAAGTGTGCGGCAAGCATCTGCAGACATTTAAATGTCAATAAATCAGCGAAATTTGCTGTGACTGTTTACAGGCAGCCACAAAGCTCGTGAGTGCAATTTGAGCGCCCATTTGGCACAAGCAACTCCAAACTGCTAACCTATACGCCCTTCTTCATACAAGCATTGCTTTTTCTTTACATCTGTGTACGCAGGTATGCTTCTCACTTACTCACGCTTTATAGACCACAGAAATGAGATTTTTATTGCTTATGCGTATAACGAAGACCTGAATATCATGAAAAGAAAATAGTATGAAATATATGGGCAGATGTGCTGGCTGGAGCCAATTGTGTCTACCATGGCATGCACCACAAAAGCTCTACTTTCATTTGTAGATTGCCACATAAGTCATATACTGAATTGAGCGCTTTAAAATTTTAACGAATCATTAAACGAATTCACCGATTATGGCTGGCTCATATACATGGAGTAATGGATGTACATATAGGAGTATATAATTTTATTTTATTTTTGTTTTCATTAGTGCAATGCGATTCTTCTATTCAACTCCCAAGGATTTCTGTTTCATGCTACTTTATTTTTCAAACTTATTGAAGAAGCATGCGCCAAATTAGGCAGGTTGCCACTTTATCAATATTACTGGTTTCCGTGGAGAATCAATTAAGATGCGTGCTTTTATAGGTCATCACGTAAATGCAAATAATGTGAAAAAATCGAGAGCTTGCTGAAGTTTTTAAACTTTGAAATAAATAAAAATGTTTGTCATCACATGAAAAGGCATTTCTGATCAGCAATTTGTTCCAAGTTAAGGGGACCCGGTGGTATAGAGCACGAAAATTTCACCTAATTTCACGGTTTGTTTTTTGCCATTAAAAATTAAAGAAAACATATTTCAACTTTTTGTGTTATGAGTACATCTGATGAACATACAAAAGAAGGTTTTATTTTATTTTAAAAACAATATTTATTATTATAAAAAAGCCAGTGAAGATATATATATATATATATATATATCCTTCTTTCTTTCTTTTTCTTTATTTTGGTATTTCACCGAGATTCGAACCTACGTTCCCTCTGAATTCCGAATGGTAGTCACCCACCAATCCATTCGGCTACGGCGGCCACTGAAGATGACCATTTCTAAAAATCGGACCCGGATGGTGTAGGTGCTTTCGAGACTTCTACTCATCTGAGACACAATATTTAAGAAGATTCTTAATCAGAAGGAGTGCAGTTATAGTAGGAACTGGAACAAATCGAAAAAATTAAAAATTGAGAAAAAAAATCGTAAAATCTGGTCTTTTTTCACTACTTTCTTTTGTGTAAAAATAAAAATATGAAAATAAAATAATGATTATAGTTCCGACGATACCCATACATATTGTGAGCAACATATTTAAATTTTAAATGATTCGGTTGAGTTTTTTTTCTTCCCCGTCGAGCCGGAAAAAATTGTTTCGAGATAAGTGAGTTTAAAGTTTGAGATACAATGGCGCGCGGGCCGCTCTCTACATAGTTAAGGGGGTGTAGAAGCTATAATGTTGGGAAATTTCGCATGAATTTTCACAGTATATTCTTAAGGTACTATACTTTCGGAATATCGAAAAAACAAAAATCAATTTTTTGAATTTTCTAGACCGCCGGGTCCACTTAAGTGATCAATGGTAAGAGAAAGTAGTTTTTTTAATTTTTACTTATTCATGGGAACTGATATTGCGAAAATGAAACCTTTTTTAATAACAAGATTCCGGTAGGCTATTCGTGCATCGGTGATTTAAAACTATGGAATCGTTTTTAGGGGATATCCACTTCTTACACATATAGTAAAACAATATGTGATCCTTTAGATATATGCCTTGAGCAGTTCTATGACAAAAATAACGAGGAATATTTTTGTCGAACATTTTATCCCTCTAACTACTCATTTACGGGCCTTTCTTAGCCATTTCCGGAAAAAAATCAAAAATACTCATAAAAGAGTCATATAACGGGTTAAAATTAATACATAAATATTTGCTATGAGATTCTGCTATAAATCTTTTAATACAACAAAACTCAAAATTCAGTTTAAACGCCAGAAATAAGTTAAACTCAAAACTTAACTTTCTTTTTTCAATGCACACTAACGAAATTAAATTAGACTTCATTAATTTATTAAGTTGCCTTTTCGTTGACCACATTATTTGTCGAGCAAAGCGCTGCCCCTCTCAAATGGCTGATGAAGCGAAAAATGGTGAGCACACACTGATTTTCATACTACAGTCCTGCATTTCATCAAGCTCCACGACTAATTACAACATTTCTCGAGTTATAAAATTTTTATTTAGTGTACGAACTACTAATAAATTTGTACGAATTCGATTGAACTTTGTATTCTATAAAGTTATGAAAACAATACCGAAATAAATTATTGAGTATGGCGTAGAGAACGCATTAAGAATATATTTAAAAACTTATTCAGAATTTTTTTCTGATTGAGCACTCTAATCTCGGGAATGCATGAACAAAGTTTGGCAGAACTGACACTTGTAAGTAGAGAAATTTCATGAGCTGGCCAAAGGTTTCTTTTATCAAAAAAAATATTATTCACTAGATACCGTTGGCGTCGAAATATTTCCAAAAATCATATTTATGGATCCATTCGGCTCATATTCAACACAGACATTGGCAATAAAAAAACAGACATTGGAAATAAATAATTTTTAAAGATTGATCCATTAGTTGGTGTACGGATCGAGATATTAAGATCGCATTTCTGGTTCGTTTTAGGTAAATTAAAATACAAATAAAAAAAAAAAAAAAATAGTTTATCCGCTAAGAAATCATCATCAAGTTCTAAGCTGGAACGCAGGGCTAGGAAATGCTCGAGTTAAAATATTTCCAAAAATAATATAATATTAATATCACTATTATGAAGGGATTTAGTACTGCGGGCTGAAAGATGTATTGTGTCACCTTCATGGATTCGGAGTATTTCTCCGAGCCCAAAAAACTACACATTAGCTAAGTAAAATCAAATTCTCCTCCTAAAAACAAACTAAAACAGGCTCATTCCTTATTCCATACACGAATATCTTTGCTAAAACTTGGCTGTCTGCCTCCTCGAGTCGAAGTCGATTTTATTTAATTTCCAGCGGCCTTACCCTTTAAATGTTTAATGTTTAAATATTTCTGCATTTCTTATTTATGTAATTTACAAAGCATATAATTTACAAAAAATATGATGAACTCATCAAGTGTTACGCTGATTGGAGGTGAACTAAATAGATGGCACACCCAAGGCCGCACGAATATTTCGCGTCACTCATACGCCCCCGCGTCTCATAAATAATAAACACAATGTGCACGGGTAAAAAAGTGGAAAGAATGACTATGAAATTTATGAACAGCTGCCGAAATGAATTATAATACGGAATGATTTGTAGCTTTTCAACTACATCTTAATGCATTTGAAGGTGTGCCTTTTCATTTAAAGCTGATACGGAGATTTTTTTTTTGGTAAAATCATCGAGCAACGCAATGAAATTAATAGACTGCGAAAACAACCAAGTCCCAACGTGACTTTCGAAAAATTGTAAAAAAACCAAAAACATAAAAACATTGCTACATAATGCAGTGGTGTGGTCATAATGGCACGAAAGTAGCTGCGCATGCTGTTGAGTATATAAATCATTTGTTGCCTGCGGCAAATGAAATAATACCGCATTACTTAATTTTTCAACAGCTGAGCACAGCAAAGAAAAAAGAATACTCCTACTTACATACTTAACTGTGTACATACATATGCTTCACACTAAATACAAAAATGAGTATGTATTGCCGCAGTTTCTATTTCAACTTTGGCACTTGTTTCACGGAACTATCGAAGACTGCTGTTTCGGAAGAAAAATGACGAAAAGAAAGAATTAAAAAAAAGAAAAAAATACAGTAGCAAATAAATTAAATGAAAATAGAATGAAAAATTGCGCTAGAAGATAAAAGAAATTTGAGTCATCGATGCTGGTGACCGCAGGCGACAACGTGCTGCTCTAAGCAATGCCACATTCTGCGAACGACCACTGTGTGGCATGCCACATTGCGCACGCCATAAAAAGTGCAATAAAAAATTGCACTTGCAAAAGTATATTTCAAACAACTTTCTTGCTCCACTTTCCGACATTTCATGCAAGCGCAATTTTTTCACAGCATTTTTATTTTATTTATTTTTCTTTTTTTTCGCTTAAGCAGCTTTCCTTCCTATCTTTTATAGTTCCACTCTGAGTAGCCACAGCGAAATAAAAAGCCACTAAAATATTGAATGCCAATATGTACTCAGCAACCGGCAAACCAACCAATCGTTCGACCTCTACCGAGCGACCTACACTCGAGCGAAATAAAAAATGTGCCCCAAAAAAGCAAAACAAAAATGTCGAAAGAAACTGAAATGAAAAGAAATCAAGTTGGTCATGAAAAGTAGAGTATTGTTAGCTGATAGCTAGTGCACTGATGTAGGTAGTCAAGAATAGAGTAGCACTGCACTTGAAGACAATGAGAAAAGTTTTGGCAACGCGCCGTTAAAAAGACATTAAGGCACAGCAAGCAAAGATATTCTCAAACAATAAAAGTAGAAGACTGCAGCTGCGCATGGCACGACATGGCATGCAATTGAAATGAAACTTAAAAATGCAAGAACAAAGTGCAAAAAAAAAGCAACTAGCTATATAACTGTACATTGAATTGCATGCGACTAAGTAAAAGGGAACTCATTTTTGCGGGGCAATCAAATAAAAGAACGCATCAAATAAGATAATAGTTTTGAATAAAAGCCAAAAAACGAGTGCATTGTGCAAGAAATAAGCAAGTTTTAAGACGCAACGATTGTGGTGGACTCCATTAGAGAGTCTATAGGTTCAAAAAAAAGAAAAAATTCACCACTTGGAAGATGTGGCAAATGCTACCAGCGCTTATTATCAAACTACTCAAATGTTTGAAAAAGTGACGTATAAAAATCAATGAATTGACCATTGACAAGAGCTGGGCAATTTAGAATTTTTTGATTTGCGTGTACTAGAAACTTAAGTAATGAACAGAAATCGTTTTGCTTTTAAATTTGAAATTAAAAAAAATGTTACATAGGTACACGTTTTCCATCTAAAATTTTACGAAAAATTCGAAATATTATGAAACAAAAACCTTACATAGTGAGTCCATAGTGGGTCCATAGCAAAAACTTTTAGAATTTTACTAGAAAGGCGGTGATCTAGATCATTCCGAAATATGTATATATAGAGGGTTAGCGCGAAAGTCCTGCCCGATATTTCAGGACATTACTTTTCAGGTAATTTCTGATTAATTTGTTTATATCACATAATGTCCAAAACTTTCATTTTTCGAGATATTCGAGTTTTTAAGTGATTTTAAAAAATATTTGTTTTTTTGTATGTACACCATTTTTTTCAATGTTAGTTCAAGCACCGATTTGTTTCGGTTTTTATTAAATTTGTATACTATTTAGTAACAGTCATTACATAGTAAAATTTAACCCCAGCTCATACTATTAAAACTGACTGCTGATACACTTTTGGACTAACGATTTTCCACTAAGTATTTTCTTCTTTACATCATTAAAGAAAAATAAAACTGTATGGAATCGATTTTGTAACTTATTTTAAAAACTAGTATTCCCCTTTTGGGTGTCATTATATATTGACCTATGTGTCCGAGGGAACTTCGGGGAAGTGAACTACTTCTTAACTCATTTCCTCTCGGGCCACAAATCCTTCCGAAGATATGTATAGCGCATGGGCAAGGTAAGCGATTCCAAGTGGAGATTGGCGACATCGCGCCGAGCAACATAATCAGATAAATGCTCGGACGCGAGGACAGCTGGAACGCGGTAAAGAAATAATGGGTAGTCGAAAAAGTCTGTTCGTATTTCTAATCAAACCTCAACTTATTTTTTTTATATTTATAATGAACTTTATTAAAGCAAATATGTACCATTTTGGTCGACCACCTTTTGCCATTTTTCTTCTAGAGACATTATTCCATCAGTGTAAAACTTTTGTGGTTTCTCGGCGAAAAACTGCGACAAGTAATTTTCACAGGCTTCTCTTGAAGCCAACTGTACTCCATTAAGGGAGTTCTGCTCTGACCGAAACAAATGGTAGACCGATGATGCAAGGTCAGGGCTATATGGTGGATGCATCAAAACTTCCCAGCCAAGCTCGCCCAGTTTTTGCCGAGTCATCAAAGATGTGTGTGGCCTAGCGTTGTCCTGATTTCGATTGCTCCTTTTTTCGATTGCTTGCTTCAATCTCATCAGTTGTTGACAGTAAAGTGTAGAATCAATCGTTCCAGCAGGCTGGAGCAGCTCATAGTGGATGATTCCTTTCCAATCCCACCAAACACACAGCATAACCTTTCGATGCGTCAATGCTGGCTTTGCAACCATTTAATGAACTTCACCACCCTTGCACCATGATCTTTTTCGCACATTGTTGTCGTATTTGATCCACTTTTCGTCTCCTGTTACCATTCACTTCAGAAATGGTTCGATTTCATTTCATTTCAGCAAAGAATCGCAGATGTTAATTCGGTCCATTAAATTTTCCACAGACAATTCATGTGGTACCCAAACAGCGAACTTCATTTTGTAACCAACCTTTTTTAAATAGTTCAAAACCGTTTGATGATGAATGTTTAATGCCTTGGCGATGTCATGGCAGCTGATGTGACGGTCCTGCTCAATCTTTTCCATAATTTCATCGACTTTTTCATCGATAGGTCGACCGGAGCGAGGTGCATCTTTCACATCGAAATTTCGAGAACGGAAGCGAGCGAACCATTGCGGTCCTACACGAACTGATACAGCATCGTCTCCGTAAACTTCACAAACTTCATTGGTGGCTTGCGCCCTTTTTTATACAAAAATTTCAAAATATAGCGAATTTCTTCATTATTTTCACTCATTTTTGAACAGGTTTAACTTTTTTTCAACTTCTCCGAATTTAATTTTTTTTTGGTTGAATGAAGCTTAAGATGTCACCTTTCTAATAGATGACTCCAACGACATCTATTGACAAAATACGAAAAGACTTTTTCGACTACCCAATGCATCGAAAACGTACTACGAAAAAAAATATAGACCTCGACACAGTGCAAAAAAGCAACTGTATTTGTGGCTTTCTATCGATATACCTAAAAAAGATGCATTCACTTTGGCCTCAGAAATAGTCGAATACGTGCAAAACCTTGTAAGACAAATTGTAAGTTTTTAAGGATTTGCCGTGAGACGGCAATAAAATTGCATTGCAAAGAATAAGGAAAATAAAAATAGGAATATTTTACGCTTAAAGAAAATTAGCTAAAGAAAGCAGCAAAAAAGGCAGTGAAAAACTAGAATATTCGTACCGCGTGCATACTTTTAAAATCAAATAAAAGCGCGTGAAATCCTATCAAATGGGATTAGAGAAAAAGTCCTATTTTTTAAGCATCAAAGGCAGTGCAAAAGAGTCAAGTATAGTATGACAGATTATGTTAAAAGATGCAAAACGATATTTGCAGAAAAAACTATAAGAATAATTTTCATTCAGCGCGCTTAGAGTAAAAGGATAGGGGTAGAAGTATCTGCTAACTGCGACTGAAACAGAGACACAATAATTTCTGAGCAATAAATATTAAATCAAAGAAAAGTTTGTTAAATTTTCATGGCTTCTACGATTATATATTTTTGCCAACATCTTCTATCGCCAATACAATTTTTTATGAACCGGTTGCACGTAAACAGGGCAGTTATTGCTTAGAACTAAAAAATATTGTGTCACAAAAGTTACATCAATCTTACTCTACCGCGTGAGTAAGACGTGACGTGAAAATCTGTAATTTTATGTACCGAATTGGCAGGCTTAGTATCAAATTTCATGGTGTAGTAAGCTGCAGCAGCGACTTCAAATTGCTTATCAAAACAATTATTTTTTAAAGTATATTGAACTTTTCCTAATTTGGTCTAAAGTTTATCTAAATTATTTTGAAAAGCTCATATGAAATTATATTTGCCATTAATATTGCCTTCAAGAACTTATAATAAAATTGAATAGCACATAATTTGTTGCCTTGGCAGTGATTAGTGTTGCTGTGGTTCCATTTGTAGGGACATCTGCTGGGTTTTTTCATCTAGAGTAGGGTATTGTTCATTTTGTGGCTGTAACTTTTGTTGTTGTTGTTGTTGTTGCCTTTGAATCGGACTGTGATGTTTCACCTCCTATTCATTGTCTTCCAAGAAGCGTTCGACTGTATCCCTAGAAAATCCATAGCCAACGCAATGCATGAATTGGGAATCCCATCAAGCTGGTTCGTTTGACGATGCTTACGCTAAAAGGCAAGAACGGAAGTGATTCTATACAATAAAATATGACGAGTGCATTTAGTATCAACAGCGGTATAAAACAAGGTGATGGATGCTCTTTCAACAAGTATAGTGTGACAGAGACAAAGTCAACTCGAGCAGTTCGTGTGCAGACGGGATTTTTACTACACTCCGCGTTTTTAAGTTTTCTCGCTCTACGATGGTCATTTAATGTGTCACTTTTTATATTTTAGCGTGCTCAATATAGTGACTCTTTAAATTGATAATTATTCAAAACACCTTACACTTGCATTTATATGTATAAAATGCCTTGTGTGTGCGGATTAAAATTTGAACGCAACCAAGCTAAAGTACAGTGCGGAAAATTTAATGAACTTTTTCATTTGTATTGTGTTGGTATTTTGCCAGCTGCTTTGGAGTTCCTACTCAGCTTGGGCAATAAGTTTTTTGTAAAAAAAAACTGCGCTGCCGCTCGCCGAAAATCTATTCGGTTCCCTACTCCTTCCGTTAGTGGAGAGGCATCAAAAAACATAATATCTACTAATTTACCAACTGCCGCTAAAGTTAATGAGAAATGCAGTGTTCCGCCGGTTCAACTAATGCCTAATGAGCCTCAACGGCTAAGTGATAAAGAAATGGAAAGTATTTCACCGATTCCCCTACTAACTTTCCTTAATGAGATTGCTTCTCTTAAAGGTGAGTATGTACATATGTCCGGGCAATGACTGTTATTAGTGCTCTTCGATCAGACAAACAGTTTTTGATCGAAAAAACTGAAGCACTGCACTTAGAATTAAGAGCTATGCATAATAATATCGAAGGTGTCACCTCTGCTCTTGCCTTGCTCACTACCGAGGTTAGCGAATTCCGTGGTGGTTGTATGCATGCATGTGATTGTCAGGTGAAGAAAGCTAAAAGGGCCAAAATTAAAACAATACATCAAACTAACTCTCCTACATCTGCTGTAAAAGCGAATGCTATCTCGCCCTCACACGGAACAAGTGGTTTAAATGACACTAATACTTATGCTGCTGCTGCTGTGTTAAGAGAGGCCAGAGCGGCAGAGCCATTAAAAGGATCATCAGCCTCTGTTAGGCCGGATTCACACTATGATGCCGATCACGGTCCGCTCTCGGTCCAGTCTCGGTCCGGTAAAATATTCACAAACGAAAAACAATGACTGTATTCACACTATCCGTGCTGTTCAAGTTTCGGTACAGTCACACTCCAGCATCGATCAAGCTCGAAGAATATTTTGCTGGAGCGTGATCGAACTGGCCGCGACTTGTACTGATAGTGTGTGTGTGTGCGACGAACGATGAATCGCGACTGGACCGATGTAAGAACACAAATGTAGATGTCGAAAGATTTTACCGAACCGAGACTAGACCGAGAACGAACCGTGACCGGCACCATAGTGTGAATCTACCCTTAGTGTATTGCCGCCGACTTCTGCTGCACCCACTGCTGCTGCACCTTCTGTTAGTGTATTGCCGCCGACTTCTGCACCCACTGCTTCGCTCAGTTATGCTGCTGCTGCCGCTGCTAATATAAACATTTCAACTCCGCCTACTCTCTCTGCTTCTCAACTAATGCTGATGCTGCTGCTGCTCACATCAACATGTAGACTGCGGGAGCCAAACAAAGCGTGGCCAATTATTCAACGGCGAAGCCGTAAAACTAATAAAAGTTCTCGGGATGCAATTATTGGTCTAAATTCAAGTACTGAGCTTGATGTAGTAGCTACGAATAAGTGGTTACATCTTGCGTCCTTAAAACCTTCTGTAACTGAGGATAATATAATTTCTTATATTGCTAAAAATGCAAATATTGATAAAAGTCAGATTTTATGTTTTAAGTTGATAAAAATGGATACTGATGTCTAAAGTTTAAAAAAAGTGGTCTGTAAAAACAATAGTTATGTTTTGGACTTATAATAAACGAAAACGTAAACAACCATCTTCACCAATTTTCCAGTACTACACTGACTATAGTACATACGGACGATATAGTATTTGTTGTCCGTAATAGACGATACCTGGATGGCATCATCCTAATCATCCTAACGATAGAAAAAATGCCAGATTAGTAGGTATATGAGGATCTCAGAAGTGAAAAGGAAAAGCGTGGGGTGTTATTAACATCGAAAACTTTAGTTTTGAGAGCGTGTCCAAATTTGCATATCAGGGTTAACTGAATAAGTAACGACAACAGCATGCAGGACTGTATATCTGACAGATTAATGGCGGCGAATCGTGCATACTATGCTAACTTAAATCTCCTGAAATCAAGATCCCTCTTACGTAGGTGCAAACTTGCTATTTATAAATCGCTCATTTGATCCGCGCTAACCTACGGCGCAGAAATTTGGAGCATGTCTCTGGCAGACGAGAAGCGCCTAAGAATATTTGAGTGCAAAATGTTGCGTAAAATATTTGGTCTAACATGCGAAGAAGATGGCGGGTACAGAATCAGGTACAATAATGAGCTGCTAGATATTCTAAGATTTGTTGAGTCACAATGCATCAGATGGGCAGGTCACATCATCCTCATAGATGGCGGTAGGCCACAAAAACTACTAGACTACAATCCTTTTGCTTAACACCTTGTGGCTGCATAACGTAACCGAAGATGTGAAAAAATTGGGCGCTCAAAACTGGAAGTCCCTTGCTCTCAATCGTGTTGAATGGAGGAAGATTGCTGGGGCAGCTAGAGCCCGACCCGTGATGTAACGCTAATAGATGGTGATGATGATGATTGCTTTATTAGCCACAAAATTGACTTGTTTTTATGAACTTAGCGTAGATTTGAAAAATGTTTTCACAATAATCAATATATTTTGTAAAAAAATGTATTCGCGGTTGATCTTTCACTTTCTTTCAGTTCAGGGGTTACCAACCAAAAACACAATAAAAAAAATTTGTTTGTGCTACACTTGGCCCTGTGGGTACCTTTTTTTGAAATCTGAAAAATATCACGCAGAACAAAATTACACCATTTATTTGTTTCTAATACGATTGCACCTAGCGCAGGTACTATATTCTCATTATACAAGGTGGCACACAACTTTTTCACTAAAAAAATTATTTTTTTGGAAAATCATTTTCGTGTTTGTATACTGCACTCGTTTATTTCACAAGTGTCAAATATTATTGACGTACAACGCAGTTTGCAACGCAGTTCAGACGTCTGATTAGGATAAGTTTGGCTGAATAATTTTTCGCCCCTTTGTAAGTAAATCTATCAAAAACAATTTCCAACACCAAACTGCTCTCGTTTTCCATAGATTTCCTCAATTGTTAAAGAAATATAAAAAAAAAGTTATTTCTTATTTGTAGAAATCAGCGCCACCTGGGTCGTAATATTTGCTCTGAATCCAGAGTCTCTATTCTGCTTAGAAACTTCTGAAACTCCTATTCCAACTCCATACATCAACCACAATTTTGTTTTTACTCCAGTCTTGTTGTATGCATAAGTTATTTGCTTTCCCTCTTATTGTGTGCTTCAAGAATGTTAAATATCTTTTAATTAATTAGTTCCATTAAATTGTGACTTTTCGGGATAAAAAAGGTAGTCCAATATTCTACAGCTCTTCCTATTTGACAATTAATATGTCGCTTTCTTTTTCCTTTTTTGACTGCTGTAGGTTGGTTGGTTTGAATGGTGATTTTTTCAGAATTCTAATAGCGCTTCCTCACCATTTTGTGGCCACATTCTCGTTACCAACTTGTTTACCAGTTATTTTCGGCATGACTATATCCAATCTGTGCGGTTTCAGAACCTTATTAGGTTGTTGACATCCAAGCCAGACAGTTGTTCGAGACTCTCGAGCAGCGGTTTACCCAGGGTTAACATTCCGTCCTTTCACAGGGCAGGAAAGAAGTGGAAGATTATTTCCTTTTTCTCCGGTTGTTTACAGCTATGACAGTATGTGTTGTGAGGGAAGCCCATTTTGGCGGCTTGTTCTCCGATATACCAGAAGCCAGTTATGATTGCCGTTAGTCTACAGGCGCCCCGTCGTTTTATGTTTATCAATGTTGACGATTGCTTAAGGTTGTAGGTGGGCCATAACGTGCTGCTAATTTTGCATTTTGTCTGGTCCCTCCATCTATAATCTGCGATTCGAAGGTATTTTAGGGAAATTGTACTCTTGACTGGACCCTATGGTGTGAATACCGATTCTGCAAGAGCGTTATGCATGGCAGAACCCCCTCTTACCAGTTCATTTGCTTTTTTGTTACCTTCAATACTCCGATTACCCAAATTAAGGTAACATTATGGTTTTCACTCAAGGCGGCAAAGGCCATTCTTACTTTGTTCCACCGCTTTAGAGGTTGTTGTAGCTGAACCCAGTGCCTGGATTGCAAACTTGGCTATCCCAAAGATAGAACGAGAAATCTGCGATTAGTAGCCTACAAGCTTCTCCAATTGCAAGTACTTCCACCTGGAAGACACTGCAGACATCGGATGTACGGATTTCTCAATTTTAAGTCTATGAGAATATATACCAGCTCCAACACCACAATCCTTTTAGAACCATCTGTATAGACTGTAGTGTCGAAGTTGTTTAGTGAGAATCCTTTATTCAATTCCTTCTTAGATGGAAAGAGAGTGGCAAAATTCCTATTGAATGTTACCGTCGGGACGATGTAGTCAGTCCCCACCGAGGTTCAACTGAGTTTGTCGCAATAATAGACTGGCATGCCCATAAGTTTTTTCTTTCCCGCGACCCGTTTCATTTAGCCTAAATGCACTCATGGTTGCCATCTTGTTAATGTGTAGGTGTATTGGAATAACGTCTGTCAGTGTGTTGAGAGCCTCCCTAGGACATGATCTGATTGCACCGACCGTTATTGCACAGGCTGATCTTTATATTCTGCCGAATAATTTAGTATTGTAATCTCTGCCTGAATCTTTTCCCCAAACTACCGGGCCATGCGTTAAAATTGGTCGTATAACCGCCTTATACAACCGTAATGTATACTTGACTTGAAGACCCCATCTTCTTCCTAGCATACGTTTACAGGCACATAAAGCGAGTTCTGCTTTCCTTACCCGTTCTTCGACATTTAATTTCCAGCTCAGTTTGGAGTCCAAAATTACCCCTAAGTACTTTGCACTGGGTGAAAGTGAGAGAGTTTTTCCGTTAATATTTGGTAAGGTAAAGATTGGTTCCTATTTTACGCGGGCTCAAACTTAAGCCACAGCCTGTGGCCCAAGAATTAAGCTCGCCTAATGCCCTTTGAATGATACCATCTGATCGTATCCATCGACTAGCTCTGAGAGCTCATCTGGTTTCATCAGCATGAGGTCAGTATCGATCGAGCTTGAGGATCTGGTTTCTGCATAGAGAAATTGAAAAAAATAAATAAATAATTGGCGCGTACACTTCTGTTAGGTGTTTGGCCGAGCTCCTCCTCCTATTTGTGGTGTGCATGTTGATGTTGTTCCACAAATGGAGGGACCTACAGTTTCAAGCCGACTCCGAACGGCAGATATTTTCTTTTTTATGAGGAGCTTTTTCATGGCAGAAATACACTCGGAGGTTTGCCATTGCCTGCCGAGGGGCGACCGCTATTAGAAAAATGTTTTTTTTTTTATTAATTTTGCTTTCACCGAGATTCGAACCAACGACCTCTCTGTGAATTCCGAATGGTAATCACGCTCCTACCCATTCGGCTACGGCGGCCGCCAATTGCTGATACTGATACAATTTTCCACCCCTAAGTCTATTAACGCTCTTTGGATAGCATCAATGCTAACGTATTAAATGCGCCTTCTATGTCTAGAAACGCTGCCATGGTATACTGTTTGTTTACTAGAGACCTCATTGTTCGGATTACCTCGTGAAGCGCTGTCTCCGTCGATTTGCCTTTGAGGTCAGGCATGTTGTGCAGTTGATATACTGAACCCTTGGCGATTGGTGACTGCTGTACAGTCTTAGATTTGACATTCACATGCAAAGTTGGCCCAGTATATTACTTTATCTATTTGATGCTAGTCCAATTTATCGTTCATAAGATATGCTAGAGCAAACCTTTAGTGACTCGAAGTTTGACAAATGTAATTCACCTTACTCTAAGGTATACTCTAGTAGTATGATATATTTCCTTCGCTACTATGAAATGGAATTTAAAGATGCGTATATTAGAAAAATGTTGTCTAATCCTTTAGTGCAATCAAAATTGGAATACGTTTTATCAATCAGAAATATGATCCATTCAAATTATTTACATCGAATGTAAAGCCTCCAGCAAGAGTTTATTCGCTCTCAAACCACTTAACTTTTTTGAATATTTGTCATGCTATTACGCTCAATGTATGCTTTCAGGGATGAAGTTACTTGAATCGAGAAGACCCATTCAATTGCTGTTGTTTGTTTGTGATAACACTGCTGGTTTGAGTGAGTGTCTGGAACTACTAGCGCTAATAAATTTAAATATTCCGCAATGTGCGCTATGCCTTCAGCAAAAATTTTATTCCAAGATGATTATTGCTAATTATCACTATTTTGACCCCATTGCAAGAGAATTTATTGAATTCATTGGAATATTTATTAGTCTAGATTTCAATTGAGCTCACCCGGCGTGTCATTTTGACTCAATGTTTAAATGTTTATACTCTTGATCATGCATTCTCTTAACTATGCGATTTGTGAATTTAGTATTTAAGTTCTTATGTATTCATATACTTAATAAACGAAGTAATAATAAAAAAGCTCTAGCAATATTGCTCTGTTACACAAATCTCCATAGTCGAAGCCATAGTATTGAAGTGCGCTTTCACACATATTTCTTCATTGCTTTTAATTGCTTAGAAAATTGGGTTATATAGTTAAACGCCTTATATTTTGTTCACATTTCTTTGTGCTGAAACAACGAATGAAAAACAATGGTGACAAAATCCCTTCCACTATTTATTCTATTTGATTTAAAAGCTGGACCTTTCTTAACAAGAAACCTTAGTAAAAACGGTATTGCGGATATTAAAGTTTTGGGTCCTATTTACTTTTAACTTGAACTGCATTTGAAAATCGAGTTACAACAAACACTTTTGTTACTAAATCGTACAAAAGCGCAGGACTGCCTGTAATAGAAAACCGTGAAAAAGCTATTCTGCAGAAAGGTATGCAAACACTTTGACCGAAATGAAAAAAAAAAATCCATACATATCTACACAGTTTTTCGTTTTCAAGCAAAATGCGATCGAATTACCTTCACCATTGATTGAGTGACTTACTTGTGCGCTGGCCTTTACTCACCACGAATAACTGGCATTTATTTATGTTACCCATTCGCAGTAAGCATCCGCTAACCAACTGTAGTCCATTTAAAAAGTAAAGAGCATTTATTTGAACCTATTGTTTTGCACTCAACCAGCATTCGGCGCATCACCAATGGTTTATTTATTTTAACACTAACGCGCACGTGTGTACATACAGAGGGATGCTAAGCCCGGATTCGCGTAATCCCGAAATCCCGTTGTTCAGGGATACTAGAATCCTGATATTTTCTGGTCTGGAAATCTCGTGATTAATCTTGGGGTCCCGAAAAATTATACTCAATTAATTATTTAATTATAACAACATTTTGTTTTATTTCAAAATTTGTTTGCAATTGAAAGTTTAAAATTTCCAAAACAACTTGCTTTAATTCATATAATTAACATACCCAAGTGCACTACGTAACGCTACGTTAAATGCCCAGAGAAATATGAGATAACTAATTTCTTTTAACTATGGCTTTAGTTTTGAAAATTATTAGAATAATTAAAAAGCCTCGAGCGACTACGTCAGACGTTTTCTCTTTCTCACGAATTCTAGTTAGTAGCATTTGTGTGAGCTAAAGTATAAATTTTATTAAATGCCACTTATGATTGCAATTAAGAAAGATTTTAAAATCAGGCTTCTAAAACGACCGCCTGAATTTTTATGTAAAGCAGATTTAAATGAATGTACTTACCAATGTGAATGTGGGTCACTAATGTAAACGAAACAGAAATTTCTAAGAAAAATTTAAATAATTTATTTGCAATTTTCCTTAAATTGAAAACCTTACAATTTGTATGACGCACCGATAAAAGGCGTTGAAACATTTTCTAATGGTGGGGATAGTGTTAGTAGCTTATGATTACTTTTTGGCATTTCAACCGATAATTGTGATCTAACATTTCCACATAATATTCTCTCTAATATGAATCTCAGAAGTTCTAAATTACTCGATAACGAACCGATAGCGTAAATTTTTGTAACAAACACGCTGAGCTGATTAAATTCAATGACAGCCTTTTCATGTTGTTTCAAATTAAGTTGTTAAAAAGTATTTAATTAATCTATGTTCAAGAAATTTTGTTCTTATGTAAACTGAAATAAATAGATAAATATATATTAGTTAAGACAAAAAAAATTCATTATTTTTGCGTAAAATTTTTACGCAAATGGCTTAAAACTGTTTTATAGTTGATCTTTAGCTCTTATGCTACGACTACTAAACTTCGATTATATCTGTGATTTTATCGTCATTTTCGACATTACCGACATATTCTTTAACACAAAAACAGGTATCGGCACCATAAACACCATTCAGAATTCCAGTGCCTGGCTTGCATTTTCGCCTTTATTGAATGAAAACTGTAAAATGTACCGAATTTTCTCATTTCTGACGTCCATGGTTAAGGCCCTGTAGCTCACGACTGAATGGAACAAACAAAAAACAGCAAAAGAATTTTTTTAGTGTGAAATGTGACGAGCATAAACTGAAAACTGTTCTACCGAAACCTTACGAGATATCGATCACTACAGCCATCTACCGAGAAAATAATGGATTTGTTTTTCCCCAAACTAATATATAGCTCCCATGCACCTGATTATTTAGATAAAACTTTTAAGATCCACATAAAAAAAAACTGAAATAGTACACTATTTTTTACTAGTTTCGAACATTTTATAAATATACAAAACGAAGTTTAGAAACAGACAATTTAATTTGTATATTCAGCTACTGCTATATAAAAATTTAAGAAAATTTTCAAGTACTGTTATTCCTAAGATATTGTTAAAACTAAAGCCAATTAGCAAAATGGAGTACACCATTGAATTTATAATATCCCAATTAAGTACGATGAATTACTAAATCCATTGTCAAAATTTTGAGCTTCCTTAGTGTTTTTAATTTTAAAAGTTCTTTATAATTGCTCTGATTAACACTACTTTAATAACCCTATTGAAGGTTGCTAAGAAGATAACTTTGAGACCTATCACAGTTTTAGCATTTATTTAACTATGCTTGAGCTTGTTTACACTTACATGTATTCTTTATATAAATGGTACTACATTTCTTTATTAAAAAAACAAAAGGCCATCAAATACAGTCTTCTTATAAAATAAACAAAAAATTCTTGGATTTCTCTAAAAGGAACTGGCGTTTGTTTAAAATCTAAATTGAATACATTTTTATTACTTTTCTTCCTTGTTTAAATAATCAAATAAAGATACATAAAATTTATTTTCATTTAACGCTTACCATTTTTGACGTTCGTCTTATAATAGAGAAATAATATGCAATATTTCTTCCGGACAGATTAATCCCAGCTTTAATATCCTGTCTCGAGACGCTGTAACGCGGTGAACACCTCGAGTCAAGAATTCCACTGTTCTAACATCGATCTTAAAAGCTTGCTACGGTTCTGGTTTTCATTATTACTGTCTTCGAGATCTTGCGGCAATGCGTTTGTAATATTTTGCTTCAAGACATTACTCACCTTCATGCATATTTGAGTCTCTAAAAGTTTCTTTTGCCACGGTTCAGGGATATTTCCGCATTCGTCGATTTCATTATTTCGATAATAATATCGTCAGCAAAGAATGCATTGAAACTGGAAAGAGACTCAATCAGTCTAGTAAGACCTCTTGCCGTTCGAACAATATTTATCGAAGAAACTCTGCCAGCGTCTTTACCTTGTTGTCCAGCGGCTGAGAGAACGTAAGTTATTTGAAGATGGAACCCAAATAATAGATGCTGCAGGTTGATCCTCAAGTATAATTATGTTTGTATGACGTTGTTGGATAACAATATCCTCCTCTTCTGTATCGCAACCATCCTATTCAAATACTATATTTTCAGTTTCACTGTTATTAACAGATGAATCTGAATCTTCCCTATCACACTAATCATGCGTCTTGGAGACGTGCTGTAGCCAAAACTCAAACCGTAACAAACTTACCACGAAAAAATAACCACCACCGGTTGCCTGCTGTAGACGACTGAGCAAATTGAAAAATACAATGTGATCAAGAAACACTCGGGAGAGAGAGAGAGCAAAACATTCAAAAAGCAGACGTAGGTTACTAAAGCAGGGTTAATTTTTAGAAACAAACATTCTACCAGGATGGGTCGATAGTGCTCGCCATTCACCGTTATGGCAGCTCATTTTATATTGTATTTCGAAAAACATAAGGATCGATAATCTACGAGTGGTCAATGAAGTTCGCAAACAGATTTTTTTTTTTTTTTTCAAAGTAAACTTCCACATGTTGAAAGCTTTTCTCTGGCAAGAAATGATTCATGACGACTTGGCAAACTTTGCTGAACAAAAATGTCAACACAGTTTGCCTTCTCAGTTATTAAACCATGGTTATCGTTATCGATAGTTCTCATGCAGCTAAAAACAACAAATCCGATGCAAATTAAAAAATGTTCACTTTAAGATATAGTTTGTGTCAGAAGAAGAGAACCGGTTTTTTTCTTGTAACTTCAAGATATATTTCGTTCTGCTTTTTGCTGCGTAATAGTGCAACTCAAGGGCCACGACGCAAGTGCTATCCCAGGTTAGTGCCGTTCGAAACTTTTCCGTAAACGCAACCAAACAAAATTGAGTGAGAAGTACGCGAAGCGTTTGAGGCGGTATTTTTATGCACGCATTCGAAAGGGTTGAAATTATCGTACGCCGCGGCTGCAAAAGTAATTAAAAAATCAAAAAATTTATTGTGATATGGAATCTGCGGTATAAGGTGTACAAAAATGTTGATGACTTTTCCGAGGGCGGCTTGAAGCGACTGACGACAAAAAAGCAGGATAAAGTGATCATCCAACTTTTTAAGTGGAACCCTTCTTTGTGACTACGCCAAGCACGCACAATTCTTGCTAAAAAGGGAGTAGATGTGAATATCAACACCATCGAATGTCGACTGAAGGAGGCGAACATATTCTACCGTCCCACATCATCAAAACCACTGCTATCAGAAAAAAATACATTGAAAAACAACAAACCAAGAAAATGGCGTCACAGTGTTGGACTGGTCCTCCCAGTCCCCAGACGCCAACTCCTTTGAAAATGTGTGGGAAACTATGAAAAGGCATCTTGCCGGAAGGTCAGTCCATCAGAAAAGCTGATTCAAAGCATGAAGAAGATGCCAGGCTATAGTCGACAACCATGGAGACTACATGGCTTATTGAGTAATTGCGACTCGTAGTTTTGTACATACTTTCATGTTAAATTTTAATATATTTATATATTTTACACTTCATGAATAGTCGCAATTTCTTTTTTCTGACACAGACTGTATATTTATATCAATAAATTTTCAGAACCAGTTTAATTTAAATTTTAAATGATTTTTTTTCGTGTTATGTTGAAACGATTTCCGTTACTTCACTTTATTCAATAAGAAGTTTTCCAACTTGTTATTGGAAAACCCTTTATTTACTTCAAAAATATCCCGAAATCCCGGAATGAAAATTTTCAACTCATAATAGCTAAGGATGTGCACATACACCAGCGGGTGAAGCAATACTAGTCAGCTATAAACTGTATGGCATCATCAATTTTACGCTCAGCGGTTTTTCCCATTTCAGCAAAATATTTTTTGCACGGAGCCAGTAAATTGTTGTATTGCACATTGGTTTTAATTTTTGTTGCTGTTGTAGGTGCTTTGAGTATTACTGGTGAGCACATCCCTGTGATTAATGTCTAACTAGTAATGACGCTAATTGTGCGGCACGTCAGTACGCGTACATACAGACATATATACATGCGTAGAAGTATACATTAATTGGGTTATTTAATCACATTGATTACCGTGCACATACTTTTATATTATATATGTACACTGTAGGGCGGGTCGATTTAAAAATCGCTCATTGCTCTGTGAAAATCGTATTCTGGGAATCAAAATAAGAAACTGTGCCGAGGGAACCATACCTCTAAAACGAATTCTGATGTCCCCCAATTTGGGTCGAACTTTTGGGTAGGGGCAAATTTTGAAAAATCCCACTTTGACCCATTTAGAGTGATCCAATCGAGTCCAAATGTATGACCGACCCCCACTAACTTTGGACGGCCGATCCACCAATGCCAGTGGCACACTCCCTGGAGCTCCCCTGGGGGATTCCCCATACAATCATTTCAAAATATCACCATTTTTGGCCTTTACATGAAAAAATCAGCTAAATGGCTATGTTTTTTCTTTATTTTTATTTATTTATAATAATATTTATTATTTATTTATAATAATATCTATCTTTTCTCTTAAGAAATTTATTTAGTCAGAACATATGCAAATGAAAAAATTAATTTAAGTGAGTTATAGAAAAGAAACTAAAAAGTTCGACCCAAATTGGGGGACATCGGAATTCGTTTTAGAGGTATGGTTCCTTCGGCAAAGTTTCTTATTTTGATCTCTAGAATATGATTTTCACAGAGCAATGGGCGATTTTCTTGCCTCCCCACAAATCGACCCGCCCTTATATACAGTTCATACGAGTAAGTACCTGTGTGCACACTGGCGCCAGTACACTGGTTTTCACTCACACGCTCGTACTTCTGCTTTGTTACTCATACGACCCGTTGTACTTCCAATTTCAGGGGACTACTCTATGCATAACTCGATGGGAAAGCTACATGCGCGCCGACTATGGACTTTTACTATCTACATAACACTTTCGAATCGAAAAGAGTGTTTTCATTTATTTATTTCCACTTTCGGTTATTTTCAATTGCAATTTGATGAGGCGCTTTGAATAGAATTCACAGCAAAATATTTCGAAAATATTAGCTCAAAAATGTATCCAATCGCATAGTGTCCAAAATAATGAAATAAACAGGGTGCAGCCTGGTTAAGAAATGGAGTCATTTATGAAAAAATGTGTGTATTCATACGAAAACTGCGCATATGCAGGTGCCCATTGTATGAAGCAATAAGCACAATTCTATATGCGCTTATGCAATAGTTGCGTATAAAATCCGCATTTTTTCGCGGTTATACGCAATTGCTTTTTTAGCATTTTTTTTTTTGTGTTTTTTTCAGTTTTCTCAACTTATCCGCAGATATGTGCATATGCGCGTAAAAACACAACTTACTTCGATTGGTTGTGAAATTTGCGACTATATAAAAAGCTTTCAGCTTCATATCATAAAAAAATTTTACTAATACAATAAAAATTTAACGTTGGCAGTAATAAAGCATACAGCCGTACAGTAAGCTAATCTGTGATGCTCTTCGAAAAGCCATTTTTTTTTATTTCAGAGCAAATTCTAAAGAAAAAGTTCTCAAAACCATAGAAATGAAAACATTTGAAAGAAAAAGTTAACAGCCAACACAATTTTCTCCGTGCCGTAAAACACAAAAGAGGTTTGTTCTGGCCCAAAAGACAAAATGAAAGGAAATATTGGGTAAAATCGTACGAACTTCGTTGAAACCAGGCGAAAAAGTTCAGAAGATCGGAAGAGGATGTAGTAGACTAGTGATGCGCCTCCGATACCTATTGAATTATACCATTAGTGGAATGAGCCCGAGATAGCCCATCATTTGGTTCAGGCTTCTACCAAAACATAGTAAATAATTTTTTATTTAAAAAGAGTAGTTTTATTTAATCGAATATTGATTTAGATCACATAACGATTGCCGTGTATTTCCCCTGAAAAAAGAATTGGCCCGCCTTAAGGAATGACTTGTGCAAGTGGACAAATTCAAATTGAATGTCAGTCAATAATTTTCTGAGGGGCAGATAGAAAAGTTGGAAAATTGGAAGACGCAACAAAAATAATACATTGGTGTTAGGACGATATGGGGCAGGCAATATTTAAACTTTGAGCATAGATTAAGGTGTTCTGAATATGGGAAAAATATTTTTTTTATGAAAAGCTTAAGATTGCAGAAATTGTTAAAATCCATTAATTAACTTGAAAATACTAAATTATTATTTATTAATTATTTCCGCCTGGTTTTGTCAAAATTGTTTATCAAACTACGAGCAGTTGGATTTAGGGTTATTATCTAAGACCTAAAAAAACTTATAGCAAAAATACTTTAGAAAATAAAAGCTTTGCAAACACTAGTACCATGAAGTATACAAAAAAAAACTCGGTAGCGAAGAACAGAACATAAACATAATTACGAGTAAAAAAAAAGCTGACTTCTTTGTTAGGGCCGGGACTTATCTATCCATGTGTTACAGATACCAGTCACATTAATTGTCAATATATTGAGTTGATCGTTATTTTTTCTGTAATGATCGATATCTTGAAAGTAAAGTATCGGTCAAAGAATTTAAAATCGATGCCGTTGTCAAGCTGACATTTCACACTAAAAAAATCTTTTGGTGTCTTTCGTTTGTTCCATTCAGTTGTGAGTTACAGGGAAATCAGCAAAGAGAAAATTCGGCACATTTTATTGTGTTTTTTTATTATGTTTTTCTTTGATAAAGGCAAAAATGTAAGTCCGGCCGCTGGAGTTGTAAATGATGAGATTGTGTCGATTCCGTTCAGGCATTTTCGATGTTAAAGAAAATGTCAATAAAATTACAGAAATTATCAAAGTTGACTGGCATGTTAATAGTTGTAGCACCGCCCAGGAGCTAAAGATCGACAATAGAGCACTTTTAAACCATTTCCGCAAACATTTTATGCAAAAATAATGGATTTCTTTAAGCTTTTTAAAGCTCTCACTTAGATTAGATCACACCCACCGGCCAAAGTTTCAATGCACTATAAACTAAGAATATCTTTTTGTTAAGTTATTAACGTAAATTTATATGTACTATGCCTTCTGTTTGTAATATCTTTGAGCAGAGCTCGGATCTAAAAGCCGAACGAGAAGTATAAGTGGGCTTCTAAGGCGAATCGGAAAGCTTACCAAATACTAAACTGCTAAAGGCAGTGATTGTAATTGATGTTGGACTACCTGCTGAGTCTCTTTAATATAGTACCTTCTTAGAATACATTACCTGTTGGACCACACTTTGTCCGCTCTTCTAAGTTACCGCTGTACTTAATGCCATCAGCGGTTCGCATTGCGCAAAATTGCAGCCGTTCGTATATGCAGACCCGCACACAACTTCATACTTAAAAGGATCATCTCTACACACATCCATTAATGCATGGTAGCTGCGCAATTGCTGCGTGATAATAGACCACTACACGCAGCGATGCACTTCTTATCACCTCATAACATTATCTTCGCTTATCACTCTTATATCGTTATAACTGCATGGTAGCAGAACTTGAAATGCTCTTCGTAATAGCCGAGGATTTTGTTTTCTCAACTATATTAGATGGATAACTGACTTAGTAGATGTAAAAGGCCAACGCACAGCTGCGCATATCATAGCAAATATGTTTATATGTATGTAAGGGCACACTGAATTACATACATATGTAGGATAGAGTTCACTAAGTACTTGCGCAGACCCATTAGGACTGCACCAGCAAAAAAATACAATTTAAATTCAGTGTTTTCTTTCAAGTATTTATGATTGGCGTTAAACCTGCGTAACCAATGTTAGTTGTTTCGACTACTACTGTTTAGTTTTTTGATCGTAGCTTTTTTACCTCACTAAGAAAGCGAGTACGCGCCAAGTTTATTGGATGAAATGACACAGCAAAGTTCCTCGGATAAGATGAGGAAAGAGATAATTTAGAAAAAACCAGTGATAATTTATAAGAAATAAAAGGAATTTGCATGTCAAAAATAGATACATTTGGACAACAAATAAAGGAAAGCATCATAGAGCAGCTGGTCGTATAGTGCATCAAGCTTGAGGTCCAACATGTCTTGCCAAAGGTATTACTGATCCTTTATGCATAGCTTTTCGCGGAAGGTGCATTTTCCGAATGTATATACCAAACAAGCCCGCCAAGTATGGGCTAAAGGTAATCATACTGTGCGATAGTGCAACAAACTATGTGGTAAAAGCAATGCCATATCTAGGCAAAGGTTGTAACTGTGACAATATGCCTTTTAGCGAATTTTGTGTGTAAGAACTCACGAAGTCTGTTTACAGCTCCAATCGAAACATAACTATGGACAACTGATTCACAACTAATCCATTGGCAAAATCGCTGCTTAAAGAACCGCACAAACTAACCAAAGTCAGCACATTACGATCAAACTAGGCTGAAATTCCTCTGAAAATGAAAGTAAAAATTGGAAGGAAAACAGGCACAGCAATATTTTGTTATGTTATGATAACGAACTGACACTGATAATCGTACTATATATGGCGAAACCCTCAAGTGGCAAACCAAGTTTAGTGAAAAGGTGGCGTCGACACACTCGACCAGATGTGTAGCGTTATGTCTTGCTCACGAACAGCAAAGAGATGGCCTATGTGTATGTTTTTCGACATACTAAATATTGCTTTTGTGAACAGTTATGTGATCTAGGCTCATAGTATGATAAATGAGAACAAAAAACCCCTATCCCGTCATAATTTTATGAAGAATCTTCACAATTCGTTGGTGATACCGCATATGAAAGAGCGCTTGAAACAACCCATTCTTCAGTCAACCATCAATTGAGAATATAACACGTGGGAACTCAACTCAAAAACAAACCAATAAAAGAAAAATGTGTGCCTTTTGCCCCTATCAGAAACACAGCATGACGAAGACAGCGTGCTCATTGTTTAAAAAAAGTATATGCGGTGAGCAGAAAGTTTATTTGAGCAATTTCTGTTCAAAACACTAACTTTTTATTTTGTTCTTTGTTTTTTTAATAGGTATATAAGTATTGTTAACTTTTTAATTAATGGTATAAAGCTTTTTACGTTGACCTTTTGTTTTTTTTTTTGGAAGTGAAAACTTCTTTAGAATCGTTGGGAGTGATTTGAGACTCGATGAAACGAAAAAGCGACACTACCAAGTGTTATATGTTGATATACGTATAGGTGTATGGCTGCGTACTGCTGAGCCACGCTAGTATAGTGAGTATTGTAGTATGTATACTACACTGCTTATTACTTGCTTTGGTGTTTAGTTCAAGCATCATACGTATGTATGTTTGTATGTATGCTAGTATGTCATACGTATGTATGCTAGTATGTATGTGCGCGCCTGCGTATTACGGAGCCACGGCGAGCGAGAAGGCATTATGTATACCTATACTACACTACCTAATACTGGCTTAGACCAAGCGTCCTACGAATGTTTGTGTGTATGTTAGTACGTCTGTGTAATATACGCGTTACGACGCTCATAATAGCAACCGCGTGTGCTGTATTGCGTCCGTATTTTTATATTCGTAAATATTTTCAATTTTAAATATTTACCGCAACTACAGGCGGTGTTGCAATATACCACAATCAAAATGTGACGGTGCTCGTATTGTAACTCCACAGATAGATCTGAATGCACAGCAACTAGAATCACTGTCTGTTTAGCTCCCTAAAGTGGGAGAAATATGTGCATGCGAAACCAGATTGAGCAATGGAAAAACAGTTTTAATTGTGGCAATTTATATTTCACCGAATCAATCAATTCACGGAATTCATTCACGAAAATTTAATAAAGCATACATCAAAAGTATCGCGGATACTTAGAAAAGATTACGATAAAGTTCCAATAATTTTAAGTGCCGATTTTAAAGTAAATTTTGCATTGGACACATCGGTTTCTTTAATTGACTTTCTCAATACAACATTCAATTTAAAAATGTGTAACAATCGCACTGAATCGACAACACGATCACGATCGTCTCATTCTCTCTCAGTTTGTTTTACAGAAGGTTTCACTTCTATCGCATCTAACCGTTAGACTGGTATTTTTTTATTTTGTTCTTTGTTTTGTTAATATATAAGTATTGTTAACTTTTGAATAGTATAAAGTTTTACGTTGACCTTGTTTTTTTTTTTTTTAGAATAGTAACTAAATGTGATGACATTACATCAGACTCGTTGAACAAGAGCACTAATAAATTTGTCTGAAAATAAAAACCAAACGTGAAAAGCTTTCTTGTACAATCTAAAATATTCATAACGTTCTTTTTCAATAGGTTTTGAGGTATCTGGTGTGCTCCTGGCTTTTTTGAAGCAGTTTTTAGATCACGTTAGTCGATGTGACTAGCATTAGTAAAAATGTATTAAAAATATGATTGGTTATGCAGGGTTAAAGGAAGGTAGATACAACCACTATTCTTATTCAGTTCCTTCTTAGATAGCTGAAAAGACGCACTAGTTTTCCAAATAATTTTTAGCGAAGTTTCAATAATTTTTTTTAATGACGTGAAGTAGAAAACACTTGGGGAAAAGTCGTAAATTCTAAACTTTATCATGCAGTCATCTTAAACTGCCTTGGTTGAAATTCTGTTAATAATTTTTATTAATTGACCTACCCTTTATCCAAAAAAAGAAAAAAGAAGAGTTAAGCTAAAAATGTATATAATTAAGTGCCATTCACAAAATTATGCTACGGTTCACATCGACTTTTTAAAATTTTTTACTATCTTTTCAGAAAGGGAATAAACTTATGGCTCTTTTTCGCTTAGTTCCAAATTATATCAATGGATTTACTGGCACCAGAAATCAATTGTCAAACTTTGTACAACCTTTTGTTATTTAATCATGGTTCTAAGTTTCGATTTTTTTCTGTTTTAGTTTTTAGAAAAAGCTTTCCGACCACCTATTAACACAACAACTAAGATTTGTTTATAAATTTATTTCCGCAAAGTGTAAACAATTTTACAAATAAATCGTGTGCAAATTTTCTCTAAAAAAATCCACACGTTTAAAGTTTTCGCTACGGCAGGCATCAGATTTTTTCGTTTTAATTGGCGCGATGACGCTTTTGACGATTTCGGCAGACATCAACCAATCTAAATAAAAAATAATTTGCTTTTTTTCTAGTAATTGAAACAGTGTAAAAATATGCGTTCATATGTGTATGCTCAGCTAATGTGTATGCGTACAAAACTTTTCTTTCCTACATTAACTATTACAATTACAACCTTAACTCCATATGAGTGTGCAAATATTTGAATAACAAAACTGAAAACAAATTAAAATAAAATTAATTTTCAATTTCGATTTTTTTATTTTCTTACAGTTGCATCTCGTGACTCCCCCGGTAGTGGCAGCAGCAGTAACAGCAACACCGGCACCGGCAATAGCGCTGGCAGCAGCAGTGGGAGTGGTGGTCAAAGCAAATATCCGGTGCTGGTATTTGTTCATGGTGAATCCTACGAATGGAATAGCGGTAATCCGTACGATGGTTCGGTGTTGGCAAGCTTCGGGCAAATACTTGTAGTTACAATAAACTATCGGCTGGGCATATTGGGTGCGTATGCGAACAAAATGCAATTTATTTACGAAACAAAAATTAGTAGGATACTTTTTTTGGCAAATCAGTATTGAACTGCAGCAAGTACACATGCAAAGATATGCAATACTAACAGTTTATGTATAGGAGGCTTTATGGATTTTGTAGTCATAAATAGAAGAAACTTTGATTTTTCGTAGCCGCGGGTGTTGAAGGTTTCAGCACAATAACAATCAGTAGTAGTATTTTGGATAAATTATTTTTTATTGATTGGGAAAATTATTACGTAAAAAGTGTAAAATACTTTCGCTTCAATAAGACCGCTCAATATCAAAATGATAACAGATTACTAAAACTAATTGTTCAAATTTTTTCTCTATCCAATTCCTGCGAAAAACCAAAGTCTAATGCTTGGCATTTTTTTAACTAGAACATCCAATATTGTCCGCAAGAAAAGTAATTTGTCAAAAATCAGCGCGGTATTTGGTCACTTCAAGCTTGCTTTAATAGACCAAAATTGAATTGGCTATAAAACTGCGTACCCAAAATTCTAACAAAAATGTTTAAAATTTGTATGGAAATATGTTGATTTTTTTTTTAATTTTCATGAATTTTTAGGAGAATAGATATTTATATTTTCATATTTATATTTTCGTGTTTATATTTTCATAAAAATATATTGAATTAAACAGTCATATTGGTCAGAGGGTTACTCTGTACAATAGCCATTTAAAATGTAACAGCATTGAAATCTTCAGCGAACAACGCTACATTAAGCTTTTATTTATACTTCTGGATCACTACAAAGGTTTCTAAATGAAGTAGCGCTAAGCGCCACTAAAGGTGAAGCTCGAAATTGTTCGGTGAATGCCCAACCTTCCTTTCGATTGACTTTGTACACATCGGGGGTCGACTAGTACCAAAGGGTAGCAATTCACGGAGGCATTACAGTTAAAAGTCTAGTTTCCCGAGCAGGGCAATCTTGAGATGTCTGCGGTGCACCCTTCGGCGTGTGTGTCTGATCCACCTCAGCTCTTTGCAGTATTTTCATGCCTTTAATGCGAAGTTTTGCTGACAAGGAAAAGATTAGTTTCGCCGTGTCTAATATAGTTTGTATATTTTATTTATTGACTCAAATTATTTTTATTCGGTTGGGGAATAAGTTCGTAGCGTTTTTATACATTATTTTATTTTACAACGACTTGTTTGCTATTTGGCAAAGGTTAAGTATTCATTTGATAGAACTCTTTCTGCGCTACAAAGCTATGTTATTGCATTTTTGATTTATTCAACTTTTTATTATTTTCGAGGCTAAGAAACGGAATACCTACGAGCCTAAAATCAACATTTTCGTCACCTGCCTTTCTTTGCTTTTCATCGAGGTCAAAAAGCTGCCGAAGTAGACCGGGACATTTGCGATGTGTATAGAGAAGGTGTCATAAGCGAGTCTATAGCCTGGAAAAGGTTTGCATGTTGAAAAATAGCGGTTGACGTCTATAACACATACCGCCGCCAAAAATCATCTGAATTCGATGAATAACGTCTCAAATCATTTTTGAAGGAAAACGGTCGCTAAACTAGTCGTGATTTAGCGGACAAAATGAACTTCGATCATATAATGATTCTCAATCACTTTCATTCAATGGGATTTAACGAAAAACTGGGAGTCTGGGTGCCTCACGAGCTCAACGAAAAAACAAAAAAAGTCGCCCCTAAATCGCTTTTCAGCATTTCGCTCGCCATCGAGCTACAGCACCTTTTGTACCGACCGAAAAGTCACGGGAGTTGACAAATGGTGCCTATTCATCAATATGAAGCGAAGAAAAGAGTTGGTGGCTCCAAGAGATACGCCAAAGCCACGAGTCAAGCCGGATCTTCATCCAAAGAAGATCATAATATGTGTTTGGTGTGACTGGGAGGGCATGGTGCACTGGGATGTGCTCAAAAACAATGCCACGGTCAACGAGGTTCTCGGCATTGTTCAGCTACTCTGCGTGAATGAGGCTATCCGACTGAGAAGATTTGATTGACGTGGTCAAACCATATTCCCTCACGACAACGTTGCATGTTGGACAAATCGTCAAAGCCGCACTCCAAAAGCTCAAGTGGGAGGTCCTTCAGCATCCACCGTATTCTCCGGACATTACACCGACCGAGTATCAATCTTTTCCGCTCCCTGTCAAACAAGGACGTAGCCTTCGATAACAAAGAGGACCGTAAAAACCGGGTTAATAACTTCTTTGACACCCGACCAAGCGATTTTCGGCGGAACGGCGTCAACAAATTGCTTGAGAGGTGGCAAGAGGCTGTAAACAGCAACGGCGAATAGATAGTTGATTAACTTATTGATAAATTATTTGTTTTTGTTTAAATAAAAGTATTCCATAAAAACGCTACGCACTTATTCCCCAACCTAATTCATACTTTACACAAGTACAGATAAGACATTAATTAAATAAATTATTTAGAAACAAGTTGAAACGGAACCCAAAACATAACATTCATAAATTTTCAATGCTCGCACTACATTTGCATTTTTTCTCACATATTTCTAAATGTATATTCTAAGTACGCCTGCATTGGACTGCACTTAAAAATTTATGCAAATTTGTATATGTACACGTAGATGTAATGCACACTTTATTAAAAAGCACAATTAGCGCACAGATTGCAATGGCACAGTGGAGTGGTGCTAATGTAACTGCACAGTTTGCATAAATATACGCGCTCCAGCTTACTTGTACCGTGCAGTAAAAATTCAAACTACTTACTTCCAGTTCGTGAACTGATATAGGGTGGAAGAAGTTATACTAGTCCGAAAGTGACTAGTTTTGTACTAGTTGCGAAACGACCAGTTTGTATGTGCAATTAATCGAAGGAAATACTATCATATAAAAGAGTGCCTAGACTCCTCAAACAAAAAAGGCAAATTAATTTTGAATAGCTGCATTTAAATTTATATGGAATGAAATGTGTACAAATTTTGTATAACCCAACCGAACGCAACGCTGCCTGAGCAGAATTTCGCATATTTATAGGCTTACCATCAGCATTCTACCTATTTGTTTCTATTCGGTGAACCGTAACAATAACAGTAGTCACATTTGTATGCTACTATTAAGTGTGTTCGAATATTGACTCATTTGTGAGTTAGCTGGCAAATTAATTTTTAAAAAACTGCTGCAGTTTATAACAAAAAATTTAAAGTCAATAGCTTTCAGTAAGCGTTGCATATAAATATTATTATTCTTCTTCTTTGTCTTTTCTTGTAAGCTTCTCGCAATATAAATTACATTTGACTACTAGAGTGAAACTAAAATTCTTTAAAATCGCAAATGTAATATAATAAAATAGATATAAAATATTAAAGAAACGTAGATATCCAGCTCTCCTTCAATCGTTTCGGAAATCTTCGCAGGGCACGTCTTGCCTTAGGCTTAGAATCTCTCGCAATCCTTATTATTCAATCACTGGGTGCTCTTGGTATATGGTCCTTCCAAACTCGTCTTCTAGTTCTTACAAGTTTAACAGTGTCAATAACTTTCGGCCTTTCTTCCCTTCCATCTCCTTCAACCTGTATGGTATCAGAACGGACGAATTTTCAATATTTGTCCAATGTGCCCGTCGCAAGGGCAGTTCATCTCCTTCAACCTGTATGGTATCAGAACGGACGAATTTTCAATATTTGTCAATGTGCCCGTCGCAAGGGCAGCAATATTGTTTCCTCCCATATTGCTTAATTTTTTGCGCAATCTAAATAAGTATTTCAGCGATGGATCGTAGAACTTGCATTTCTGTAGTGCGTAGCATTTGCTTTGTTTTTGCATTTTCAACTCACACCTTTGCTCCATACGTCAGAAGGAGTCTTATTACAGATTTGTACATTCGAATTTTACCTTCCGTTCTTAAGTACCTATTCTTCCATATTGTCTCTAAGGCATTCTGATACCTCGCCCCCTTGAGCGCGTCTTTCTAGCACTTTCTTAATAGTGTTGCGGGAGATCTCCAGCCGGAGGTATTTAAACTTCACCTCTTGTTCCGTAACAATTCGATCTATATTCAGTTTGCATCTTATTGGACTTTTTGATATGACTAAGACGCCGTAGCCGAATGGGTTGGTGTGTGACTACCATTCGGAATTTGCAGAGAGAACGTAGGTTCGAATCTCGGTGAAACTCCAAATTAAGAAAAACATTTTTGTAATAAGGGCCGGCCCTCGGCAGTCAATGGCAAACCACCGAGTGTATTTCTGCCATGAAAAAGCTCCTCATAAAAAAATATCTGCCGTGCGGAGTCGGCTTAAAACTGTACGTCCCTCCATTTTTGGAACAACATCAAGACGCACACCACTACTAAGGGTGTGCGCGTCAATTATATATATATATATATATATATATATATATATATATACATATATATAAGCTCCTTGTCTTTTCAGTCGAAACTTCATATTAAATATTTTTGTAGTGACTACAAATTGGTGTAATAGACACTATAGGTCATCTCCTGAGTTAGCTATTCGAACAGCGTCGTCCGCATAGCATAATATGGGGATGCTTCAGTGTGGCATCATTAATTTTCTGGTCCATCACAACATTGAAAAGGACGGGGCTAAGTGAATCGCTCTGACGAATTCCAGATTGTTGCGATTTTGCTATTCTCTAAATGCGCTCAGAAGTAGTTGCTACAGGGCGCAACCAAATAGATATGGGAGCTTGAAATCTTATATAGATATGTCAAATATAGAATAATTATAACACGATTACAACTCAAAAAAATCAAGTGAAAGCAAGAAAAAATTGTAAACGAAGGGGTTAAATAAAATCCAAAAAATGAAGACAAAAAAGAATTTTATGTAGTTGCCATAATTCATACGAAAATGCTCATGAAACGTTTTCAAGCAAATTTTATTTATTTTTAAACTCGTCCGAAAGTGATGATTTTCAACCCAATCTCGGCTAGAGTTCTTCGAGTCTATTATAAATTAGTTCACTAAGTAGTGTAATACTGATGCATAGACTGGCAACTAAAAGAGGGTTAAATTCCAAGGGCCGATGTTGAATGTGAACCACACCTAAACGTCAACGACGCCGTCGGACTTCTTTCTTTGGGGTTATTTGAAAGAAAAGGTGTACGTCGATAAGCCAGCAACAATTCAAGAGCTAAAGGATGAGACAATTCGGCACATTAACGGTATAGAACCTCAATTAGGCCTCAGCGTCATCGAAAATTTGGAGGATCGGATGGAGGTGTGCCGCCGAGGCCGCGCTTTCGAGACTTAAGGGGTTAGGTGGGTTTCAAAATTTCAAAAAATCGAATTTTTTTTTTTTGCTTATCTCATAATTGAATATGTTGAGAATATTCCTTTAAAATTTTAAAACGATCCGAGTCATATTCTAAGAGATATAGCCTTTGGATTGGCAGGTATATCGAGGCAGCTGCTTAGCTATTAGCAATCTTCAATCGCGTTTTTCTTGAAACTACATTTTTGAAATCGGTAGTCACGATTTCTCGAAAACTTATGAACCGATCTCTTTCAAATTTTGCACACTTCTTCAAAATAACATTATCTCGTGCTTGAACGAAGGAATTTTTTTTTTCTATTCCAAGTAATTTTTCAAGGGCATGAAGGGTGCAAATTCTACTCAAAATAAGGGTTTTTTGTTTTCAACGCCGCCAAAAATGTAATTTTTGTTTTTGTTTTTTTTCCTTCGTCCAAGCACGAGTTTGAAACATCTACTAACAGAAAATTTTTTGTTTTTGAATTTCAGATGAATCTGTCATGAGTTATCCTGACTACGCCGAGAGAACTTTTTTTTGAGGGGTCATAGGAGACGACGTGTCCACGCCTTAATTTTCAAAATTTTTCAATGGAAATTTCACAAACTACTTATAAAATATGTATCTTTTATGTGTTAAATTGATGGAATGAAATATTCTGTTGATTAAATAAAAAAAAAATTCATAAAAATGTACCTATTTTGAGCTTTTGAAACCCACCTAACCCCTTAAATTCTACGGTTTTTATTTATTTTCCCTAACTAGTCGGAAACTGGTGATTTTCATCCCAAACTGGACTAGAGCTTTTGTGTCTAAACTAGTTCATTCACTAGTCAAATGCAGTTACAGTGGCTGACTAGATAGTTAAATATTATGACACTGGAGCATTGACTAAAAGTTGACCAGTTTTGGTGACATTTCTGCACTTCTGCTAAGAAAATCTTCCTTTAAAAACACCATTTTAGATTCGCAGGGCAATCTAAAAAAATGAGACTAACTGATTCAGCTGCAAAGCAAATGCGAAGTAAAGTAGTTCAAAACTAGCAGGTTAAACTGCAGGGTACATCCACTCATTAAATGAGAAAAAAACCTTGACTATTATTTAGCTTCGTACGTAGCTCTACGTAATATTCATTTGTTTCCTAATTTGCATACGAAATACACTTCCCAGCAAAGCAATGCTATTGCTGCCTTTATCGTTGGCAAGTGCGTTTCTGTGTGTGTGTGTGTAAATTTGCTGGTTCTGGTGTTGAAGTTGGTTATGTTGCAATGCCACTATTGCGGCTGCCGTTAGTGTGTAGATGCTGTTGAATTTATAAACGCAACTTTTGCTTTTATGAATTTTTCATGAGACACCCCACAATCAACCGACGAACCAACCAACCAACCAGTCAACCAACCAGCCAACCAAACTGCTCATTTGCACTGCTCAGCATAGCAATTCAAATTGTTTCCGCCCACTATGCGAACAAATGTGAATGTTGGCCATAAAAGTAAATGAAATTTTTCATTTAAAAATTTAAATGAATTTCGTTTTTAGAAGGTCGGAGGGGCGCGGTGCCGCAGTATTGCAAGGCAAATGCCTTGCATGCTAAAACGCACTATCAGTTAAGCGGCTGTGAGCGAGTTTGTCGCATCGAAAATTCAGACAGAATCCAAAGTAGTAACTACCAAACGCAACTACATGAACACGAGTCAACATAGGTATATCTACCAACCAACACAAACACGCACACACTCATGTACACAACTACTGCGTTCAAACAAAGTGAGGGCGGAAAAAATCCTGTATATGTACATAAATTCATTCCTTTACACCTCTACGGTACAGATTTGCTAAAACAAAATTTGCACATTGCATGTGGCAAGTGGCAAGTGGTTGCGACAAAGCCAAATATGCACTTGTTTACCTGTTTTGCAGCATGTTTGCAGGTGCACTGATGACAAAAACAAAAAAAATAAAAACAAACATCTACGCTAGCGTTTAAGTTCCTGGAGTCTGGCTCACACATTCCGACATGCATATGGATGCACATAAGTTCGCTAAGCATTTGATAGAATCTGCAAGCCTCTGTCCAAACGCTAACGTGTTCCGCATATGTAAATGGTTTAAGCTTTAGCGCATTTAAGCGGCAGTCCAACACGGGATAAACATGAGTGAGCGCATCCGCACAGCATCAACACAATGTTGACCTAAATGCAAACACGTAAATACAGCTGTGTTCAAAATAATAAGAACGCGGCGAATTATCAAGTTTCAACTTTTTATTTTGTATTTAATTTTTTTCATGGTTCTATAAAAGTATAGAGCATTGGGTAACAAAAACTACAGGGCCCAGCACTAGAAATGTAACCCATTAAAAGGACCATATTAGTAGTCTGGAAAATTACTTCCATTCAATTCAAAGTAAACAATGCGTGAAAATAATAGAAAATTAAGAATCAATTTACTTTGCTCGATATGACCACATTTAGCTTTAAGTATGGCCCTAAGATGGTCCATAAGCGAATCGCAAGCTGCCCGAATGTGTCTTGCAGGTATTTTGGCCCACGCGTGAACATTGGTTTTTTTCAACGACTCGAGACTGATAAATCTTGTAGTTCGAACTTTGCTCTCCAAAGTGGTCCAAAGGGAATAATCCATCGGATTCACGTCTGGTGAATTTCAGAGCCATTGTGTGGATGTTATGAAGTTCGAAACGTTGTTTTTTAACCATTCTTGGTTCAATCGAGCTTTGTGATACTGTCCTGTTTAAACGTCCATGACCTGCCACTGAAATGTTTGACTGCCCACGGCTTCAAAGCAACCTCCAGAATACTTTTCCGATAATACTTAGCATTTACCTTAACGCCAAGCTCGATAAAACGTTTGGAGGTCGCCCATCGACGGCTACCACGGCCCAAATCATTAGCTGTGGCGAGTGCTGCCTCCTGCTGGCCAATCGATGACTCAAATTCTCGTATGAACGGTCGTTCAAATAAACCCTTTTGTTTTGGGAGTTTACGAATTGCTAAATTTGAAAAAATTTCTCGTCAGAAAATACAATGTTCAGAACACGAAAATTGACCGCTTTCGACCGGGCGAAGCAACTCCTTCGCTCTCTCAAGTCTGACTTTTTGCTGCTTTGGTGTGAGATCATTCGCCTTTTGGATCTTGTAAGGCTTGACTTTGTGATAATTTTTCAGAATGCGGCGAATGCCGTGGTCAGATATTTTCAGTTCATTCGCCATTTGATTGGTTCTTCATCGAGGATTTCACTCAAGTCGCTTCTTCACTTTCTGAATGATTTCACGTGAAGTTGCAGTCTTTTGATGACCACCTCCACGACGTTTCGCGATGCTACCAGTATCATTGTAACGAGTAATGGTGCGATAAAGAAAAACTTTATTTGCCTTAAGGTGCTCGAGCTCACGAACAATCGCTGGTTGTGATCTTCCAGCCAAATATGATATAATGCAATCACGCTATTACGTTTGAAATCCATTACTGATTTTCTTTTTTCGCGTTTACTCTCGGCAAAATGCTTCCGCGCGGTTGTAAACAATACTCTACTCTGTCATTTAGCCAACTAGCAGGCAGCTGATGCACGGGCGGTCTGAAATTGGTTACACTTTAAGTGCCAGACCCTATACTTTAGTATCGCAAAGAGCAAGTTCTTAACATTTTTTTTTTTAATTTTGAGAGTTTTTTTCTACTGTGGTATTGAGCATTTCCTTTCATATAAGTGCTTTAGATGGAAGAAAGCTAAAAACGTATGAGTTTGAACATTTTCTCCATGTAACAAATGCTCGAAGAAATCATCCAATACTGTCAGCAAAAAAATGTTGGGCATCAAGGCGATATTTGACCGACCTGCAATTGACACTTTGTTATCCTAAAACCCAAGGGGCTAAAAATTTGCATACCTGGAAGTTTTCGAGAAAAAGTTGTTAAAATTTGTATGGCAATTTTTTAAATTTCTTTCTTTGTGAGTTTTATACAAATTTTGGGGCCTTGAATTATGATAAAATGTCTTTAAACGCAAAATGAATAGAGTCTAAAAAAAGCAAAAATATTTCAAAGTTAGTTATTTTCCGCGCTCCTATTATTTTGACCACGTGTGTACATACATAAGTGCACACATATGCACTCTGAGTAAATTCTAAACATGCACTTTCCGCATGACAATTCAAATATTTTGTAACTAGACAGCGTAAACTGTGAAAAAATATTTCACTTAGAGCAAAACTGTTATTCTAGTTTCACATAAAACGGAGTTCATTTGGAAGGTTATTTGTGTAAGTTCTTTTGGAAATAGCGTGAGCTTATTCAAAATCTAAATTTAAAGAAAATATTGTTTTAGAATTATTTTTATTTTATATCCTCTTCAAGTATGTTATGAAACTAAACAGAAGTGCAGTGAACAAAGTTCCAACATTGAAAAATCCATGGCCTCATGCAAAAATAATATATTGTAGTCTAAGATTAAGTACAAAAGTGAGCATAACCTTGCCACAATGCACAGCGCAATGTGGCCATATAAGCGATGGCCAAAAATAGCAAATGATCTCCTACTTTCGTGAAACTTATTACTTTGCTTTTACTTGGGAAAGAAGAAATATGAAATATGGTAAATATTATCGTGCTTCTACATCTAACCTGCTCGTGGGCGGGTTATAAAGGGTGATCAATTTAGAGGTACCGGATTTTAAATTAAAATAAAATAACGACAATTCAATTTTATTGGGCAATCTTGATTATTTTCGTGTAGAATCATGCATGAAATTTATTTTTTAAAGATAATCTGTTTCAAATATTGAACGCAGCAGCGCCCTGATTCTGCCATCCGTAAGCACCAATTTTGAACGACTCGCTGGAGGACGTCGATCAGTATCTCGAGAATACCTTTAACTTCTAATGCCTCAATCCAAACTGGTTTATACACAAAATATTTAAACTTTATACTCGTATACATCCACAAATAAGAGTCGTAGGGTGTGATATCACACTATCTTGGTGACCAATCCACTGGACCGAGACGAGAGATAAATTGTTCGCCGAAAGTACGTCGCATTAAGTCCTTTCTTTCACAGGTTTTATAGCAAGTAGCGCCGTTTTAATGGAATTAAATGTTATGTAGATCACCGGCTTTGCATTTCCAGCATCCGGCATCAAAACGTTGTTTATCAAGTCATAATAGCGTTCACCATTCACTGTTATATTTGACCCCGTTTCGTCTTTGAAGAAATATAGATCGATGATTCCTATTTCCCATAGCCCGCAAGAAATGGTTGTATTCAATGGATTCAACAGGTCTCAAAATGCGGATCTTCGGCGAGGTCTTCAAGAGACCAACGACTGAAATTATGAGGCTTTGGAAGACCAGCTGGCCTCAAATCTCGCGCTAGTTATATTTTATATGCTTTGAAATCAAGATCTTTGCGTAAAATTGCTTAAATACTGCCGTAAAAGAGTCCAAGTTGTTGAGATCGGCGCCGGGTCTTCCGCAAAACTCTCTTTTACAGACGAAATATTCTCTTCACTTGGGACTGTACATGGAATAATTGGTAAAGTATCATCCAATAATGTAAAATTATTCTCTATATTGGCGATGGTTTGCCGAATAGTGGGTTCAGTAGGACCACCATAAGTTGCTCTGAGCGCGTGATGAACACTTTTCACAGAGCGTCGATTCGCGTAGTACAATTATACGGTTTTTAAACATTGTTGAGGCGGAAGTCTTTCCATAATGAAATGTCAATGAATATTGGAAAAAAGTATTTCCCGTTACACTTGTGCTAAAATTCAATTTACACATTGGTTTTGTTATGAAGAATACAATTCTGAAAGAAGATTCAAATTGGCGCTCTGCCACACCCCTCATCCATACTAAAGTTGTGTCCTAAATATTAAATATGATCTGATACTTATGTGGAATTTAGTTCAGTACTTTGAACTTCATTTTACGAACTCCTTGGTTAAAAATCCTTATGGACTAGAGATACAAAATGAAGATAATATTTGAGATAGGATCTAAAAGTAGTCATAAATCCAATTACGAATTACATTGATTTAGTTTATGATATGACCGGTATATCTTCCAGAGTACCTCTACTCTTCAGTTTTACTTACAACTAATCTAATGTTAATAATATCTCCTATAAAATGGCAATATAAACTAACAGCATAGAGCGTCAATGGAAGATTTAAAGGCGGAGCTGCTAAATCAACATATTTTTTTATTGAAGATTTCTTATACCCCAAAAATTCTCTTATTAAAGGTGCATGAGAAAGAAAATTGAATATAAGCACATGAAGATAGCACAGAGATATTACAGAGAATAATAGATTTTAAACATAAACAGTTTTCCCGCGTATCTAAAGATAGTGAGTTTTGACCCTCTGGCACGTTCATTTCTAATAACTCCCATGCATAAAGTTGGCAAAAGGAATATTCGTTCATTAATGCGAATGAAAGCTAACTCAAATCGTAGTTTCTTATAAAAAGGCATGACCACGGCTATTTTCTTACAATAGCCTCATATTCTACGTTTATCATTACCTTTGCTCGTTATTGTTATATCGGGTGTTTTCAACAGTTGGAGAACCTTAAATGGTAATACAAAACAGACATATTGTTCGAATGATCTTTTTGTTTTAAATTCCCTTAGATTATTTCATGGCCTTTATATTTTGAATTTAACATCCGGCATTTGTCCGCCGCGCCTACGAGTTAGATGGCCCATTCAATCAGTCCAATAAATCGGTGGTTAAGATTGTTTGGAACCAAGTATCGTCGTTTGTTTAGCTGATTACTTTTTGGAAAAAAATTCAGTCAGTACGGCTCGATAGCGCCCGCCGTTCTTCGTAACGGCTGCTCCTAACAGAGAACATATCGCACCCTAAATACAAAAGGGTCACAACTCAAAATGTACTTCTGCTCAAATATGAACGAGACGTTATCAATAAAACGGTCCGCGGATGACATATGGCAAAAATAATTTTTTTGTTTTTTAGTAGGACTGTTATAAGCTTACATGGCAAATTTCAGCGTGATATGTCACATAGTTTGTTTTCTGTGCTACTGTAAACAAGTCAAGCTCGAGTGTGGGAAATTTTGAGTTGTGCCCCTTTTGTATTTAGGGTGCGATATGAGAACTATCGATATTGATAACCATGGTTTGACAGCTGTGAATGGCAGACTGTGTTGACGTTTCTGTTCAGTAAAAAATAAATCTCTTCCCGAACTTCATAGAGCCCTTGCTCCATTTTACTATCAACATAATCGGCCTAGTGAACAAGCAGTTCGTGCATCGATGGATCTCTTTCACACTAATTTTACTCTTCTCGATTCAAAACCATCAACAGGACAAACAATTTTGCGTACCAAAGAGAATATTGCTGCTGTAGCGCGAAGTATTGAAGAATACGACGAAATGTCGATTTGTTGTCATCCTCAACTTGTTAGCCTTTACCTTTCGACTACGGAGAAAATTCCACGTAAGGATCTTAGCTTACGTACTTATAAAATACAGCTCGTGCAAGAACTGAAGCCAAATGACCATCGTTTGCTTCGAATTTTTACTGATTGGGATAATTTTAAGATCAGCATTTTTATCGAAGAAATGTGCTTTGTGTCACAAGTCACTATTACTTCCCATGTGCTATTACGGTGAATGCCGTGCGCTGTCGAGCCATGCTAACTGAATATCTGTTTACTGAAATTAATCAGCAAAACAACTACGATCCCTAGTAACATTTGACATTTGGTTCCAACAAGACGGCGCAACTTGCCATACAGCGGCCCTTGACAATCGATTTATTGTAACATCAATCAATTTGGGACAACTTTCTTTTCTGAGGTAGTCCAGTTCACCGGCTGTCTCGTTAGTGCGATTTAATGTCTTTGGATTATGTCGATAAGCCAGGAACTTTTGATGCCATGAGAGCCAATATTCAAGACACGATACAGCCAATACTCAACGCCATACAGGCAAATTTATAGGAAAATGTTGTCAAAAATTGGACTAATCGAATGGACCAAGTAACTCGTAGGCACGACGGACATACTTATGCCGGATATTATATTAAACATATAAGTGCCCTGAAATTATCTACCAGATTATAAAATAAAAGAATCCATTCGCATAATATTTCTGTTTTGAGTTATCATTTTAAATTCCCAAGCTCTTAAAAAAACACACGATATGCATTAGGCCGGGTCGATTTGTGGGGAGGAAAAAAATCGCCCATTGCTCTGTGAAAATCATATTCTAGGGATCAAAATAAGAAACTTTGCCGAAAGAACCATACCTCTAAAACGAATTCTGATGTCCCCCAAATTTGGGTCGAACTTTTTTGTTTCTTTTCTCATGTAAAGGCCAAAAATAGTGATATTTTGAAATGATTGTATGGGGAACCCCCCAAGGGAGTTCCAGGGGATGTGCCACTGGCATGGGTGGATCGGCTGTCCAAAGTTAGTGGGGATCGGTCATACATTTGGACTCGATTGGAGCACTCTAAATTTGACCCATTTGTGGGATTTTTCGTTCGACCCAAATTGGGGGACATCAGAATTCGTTTTAGAGGTATGGTTTCTTCGGCAAAGTTTCTTATTTTGATCCCTAGAATACGATTTTCACAGAGCAATGAGCGATTTTTAAATCGACCCGCCCTAATATGCATATAATTGAAGCATGCATCCTATATGGCCGTCGTAGTGTTTGGTCTAGCTTCTCCTCCTATTTGTTGCGTGCGTATGTTGTTTCACAAACTTGTAACTATCATTAGTAATAAATCTCTTCATAACACTGATAGTGGCCACAAAAAGTCGACTAATCAACCAACCAAACTTTCGATTTTTCACCTTTAAAATATTATTCTAAGCATACTTTACTCGTCACATATCCCTGTCTTTAAGAAACTAATTTGGTTTAATATCTTTCTCACACAAGGCTTCCTAAACGCAAACACCGATCGCTACTCAAAACTGCCAGCCAACTATGGCCTAATGGATATTATTGCTGCGCTGCACTGGCTTAAGGAGAATATCGCTGCCTTCGGTGGTGATCCGCAAAGTATTACACTAGCCGGTCATGGCACGGGAGCAGCGTGTGTGCATTTTCTTATTTCATCGCTGGCAGTGCCGGAAGGTATGAAATACCAAACAAAAATATGGGAAATTACAAGAATAAAAATAAAAAAACTACAAAAACAAACAGCAACTAATTACTTCCACTCCCTGCAGGCCTACTTTTCAACCGCGCCATACTCATGTCCGGCTCCGGATTGGCGCCTTGGTCTCTAGTTAGCAATCCCGCCAAGTATGCAGCCATCGTTGCGCATCATGTGAATTGTGCGCCCGACTTGCCGCATGCACATCTCATGAAATGTCTGCGCGACAAGACGCTGGAGCAGCTGCTGGGTGTGCCCATACGTCAGCCAGATTTCGGTTTCGCCTTTGGGCCAAGCATTGATGGCGTAGTAATTGATGGTGGCGACTATGTGCCGCCAGCACCTGGCTCGGCAGCTGCACAAGCCCAAGCCTCTACAGCTGCGGTCGGTAGCCTGGGTGGTGGTGCAGGCATTGCAGCAGCGGGTGGCTGGGGTACGCCAGGCCAATTGGAGAATATCGGTAAGTATGAACGGTGGTTTTAAAAATTCATTAAAAAAAATGCAGTCAAAGTATGCATGTAAGAGTTGCGAAAATTTAATTTCTTTTTATGAAAATAATATAAAAGTGGAATTTTTATAATTAATTTGTGATTTATTTCATTTCCATATTCACTTTCAATTTACTACATGCACTTATTTAATTTACTATTTGGCAATGCTGCGTCTGGTTCGTCTCGTCGTGGCATTGAATGCACTCAACACTCACTGTTCATCGTCGGGATTACAACATATTATCGTCTTTGCTGCAACCGGCTTTGCTGATTGTTGTGGCTGCTTAACACGCGGATGCGCTTTTAATGCCATCTTCAACTCCACCGGTGGCGGCCTCAACTTACTTGCGATCTCAATTAATTCAGTATTAATGAGGAAAACAGCCATTAACAAGTTGTCAAGGTATGTAACGCGCAATGGATTCGTTTACAGTCATATGTAATACTACCAGAAATGAGTGATATTAAATTCGAAAATACGTGCAAATGTACTTTTATATGAATGCATGTCTCTTTGTAAGTGTGTGTGGTGTCTAAGAGTACTTATATGGTTCAGAAGATGGACTGTGTGCACGTGGGAGTAGGAGGCGGTGTATATGTACATGTTTATAGGTATTCGAGTTTACATTTGTGAGTGAGAATATGTTTACAGTGTTCATTTGTATGCCCCAGGGTCCTTTATTTGATTGAAAATCTGATCCAGCCCACGCCAGATGCATAATTAATGATTGAAATATGTGGAAATGTTATATATGAAGAGTATACGTTTTGCTGAAGGAAGCTGTCATGCTACTAGTTAACGGTTAAATTGCTGTAGGCCGGAATAGTGAGGAATAGTATTGCTTTAAGTTATAAAAATGTAAACAACTTTTTAAAGAATTTATTTTAGAACACTAATTTTCCATAAACATCTCTGTATGTATGTATAAAGTCCTACCATAAATTCTGTGCTGAATTTTACAATGCATACAGCGAAAACGAATTCGCAGAAAAAAGCTTAATTATTTTTGTTTTTGTTCGTATGCATTATCCAGTCATAAATTATAATCAGTTTTGTTGCAAATTTCACTTTTTAATAATGGGATGGGAAGCTAAGGAAAATCGCATTACAGTGATTGCATGGTAAAAATGCAAATGGCACTTACGAATTGCTGAAAAAGCGTAATATTTGACACCGCACGTTGAATCGTTTTTCCCAAACGTCTGAAGTGCAAGACAGAAAAAGAAATGGGCGTTCTCGCGTGGTTCCAACCCTCTCAGAAAGCAGAAAACAATGTTGAGGGAAGTGAATCAATCGATCCACAAAGCCTTCTGTCGCTCAACTGAACATCTTATGACAACTAGCTTGAAGAAACTTAGGCTCGATAGGTTCCAACATCTTCTTCAGTAGCAAGCAGTCAACGCCATGAAAATATTCTTTTCACAGATGAGAAAAGTGTCACTGCCGTAGAAGTTTTTAATAGAAAAGCAACAAAATCTATGCTGAAACCACTAAAAACGCAAAAAGTTGTGTTCCAATGGTTCAGCGTGGTCACCGTCCAGCCTCCGCAATGGTTAGGTGGGGGGCGTAAAGGCGTTACATCTTTTCATTTCTGCGAAAAAGAGGTTAAGACCGGAACAAAACTATGTTAGGAGGATGTCTCAGAAGGCGTGGTGAAGCAGTTGAGCAGTACTTTCTTCAAAGGAAAGCGTCGGATCTTCCAGCAAGATTCCACTCCAGCACATAAGCAAAAACCAACCAGCAGTGGATACAAAAAAATATTCCTCGGTTCGTAGCCGCAGAAGATTAGCCATCTGGAAGTGCATATCTGAATTCATTGGACTACAGTTTGTGGTCACAATTGGAGAATATGGCCTATTGAAGACCTCACAGAAATTCGGAAAGTCTCAAATAATCTTTGGTTGAAGCTGCAACGGCAATATCTATGGAAACCTTGCGTGCTGCAATAGCTGAATGGCCTAATCGGTTGAAGGCTTGTGTAAAAGCAATTAACGACTATTTTGACTAAAGATTTTGTTTAATATTTATATTTATTTTAATATTAATAATAAAAAGAAATAACTTCATTAAAAAGTATTATCATTTTATATCTATAACGAACTTAGCTTGTAACAGAACTTATGACAGGACTGAGTATGTGGATGATAACCACATATGTACATATGTATGATGTATAATGAGAGGAACTCACATTTACATACTTTCAGGTAGTCACGCGGCTTTGAGAGCCCTTCTATCAACTGTAGTCACCTCAAAAATGGTATATGAACCTTCATAATATGTTGGGGCACTTCAACCCAGTGGGTTATGGAAGATGAGGGATAGAACTGTATACAACTGGAAATATCACTTAAACAAAATTTGGCTCTCTGAGACCATCATGAATATTCAGAAAACAGGTTTTGTAAATGTCCTGCTCTAGGCAGAAAACGCCTGCACCACCTGGGTGTTAGTGCCGTGCATCTATATAAATTATGGAACAATAGATCCTAGAATGCGCTAAAATTTTAAAAATGCCTTCAAATATAAGATAACTCAGCAAGCTTTGTGCAATAGATATGTATTGGACGCAGTGCGCGGTAGCCCAATAATAATAATAATAATAATAGCAATACGTACGTTTGTCCACAAAAGTAGGGAATATTTCCGATTGCCATTCACGTTGGAGATTCTTACCTTATTCCCGCTGGTTGTACTTTATGACGTACAGAAAAACGGGATGAGTTTTGAAAATTTTATTGAACAAAGTAAATATTACCGACTTTTATTTAGTGAGCATTCAAAAGCTTAATGGTCTAGACTTTGTATTTTTCTTATAGCCACTGGATTTACATAATATTTTGACATTTATGCTGTGCCACTACAATTCACAAATACGAACATTGGTCATATTTAAGGGGACAAATACCTGTAAACGGCCATATTTTCCCTGATTTTCATAAAAATTATTTAAAATGAAGAAGTCAATATATTTTTTTCAAAACTGGTATACAGTTTATTTATGCATTAAAATAATATAAGAATTTTTTTTTTAGTTATTTAAAATATCGTCTGTACACTCAATTCATCCAGGAAGGTTGCAGCGGGTCATCGGCGTCAGTGACCTGAATACAAAAAACCAAGCATTTTTTTTGTTTATTAATGTGATAATTTCTATATGAATTAAAAAAAAATGGAAAAAAATCGCGGAATAAAATGCTTAAAAAAAATTAAATTTGGGGCGAATTTTCCTACTATTTTTGCTTCGAAAAAATTATTATTTCAAAATTTCAGGGAGATCAGTCAATAACTTTTCGAGTTATCTTGTACGCCAATTCGAAAAATATAGTTTTGAGAAAAATGCGTCTTAAGTTAAAATACAACTTAACTGTAACTCTCCCAGCGCTCGAACGCATAGAATAGAGTCGTCACGGTTGGCGATTTATAATATAAGAAATACTTCAATTTGCGTTCTAAAATTTTTTTGACATATTCTTCAAGGATTAT
>JAYXIM010003913.1:0-14807 GCA_037575425.1 Anastrepha fraterculus
TAATTTAAATGGAAGGCGATACAGTGAATGCATTTCTTAGTACAGTACAAATAAGATTTAAGTAGCTTCCAACTAAAACTTTCAGTTCGATGCATGTTGAAACTATAAAAAAATCCGGCAAAACTATTACAGGATTACACATTTTCGAACAGCACTGGCGTATGGGCAACAAGTATCCGCACACCCGAAATTTTCGAGCGTTACTTTGGATAAATCAAGTTTTTCGATTAATTTCATGATTATTTTGACTTTTTTGTCAATTCATGGTATAGTACACCAGATCAAATCTCTTCTCTCAAAACCGACAAAAAAAATAAAGTTAGGGAAGAATGGCAAAAAAAAACCGACAACTAGCGCTGAAAACTTTACTCAATAAAATCACTCAACACTCTTTGGCTTCGCAGCCAGAGATAAAGCATGAAATAAGTCTCCTTAGATCCAAAAAAACACACTACAAACATTTAGTGTTTGCCCGCGCAAAACTTATTTTCAATCACCGTCGAAGAAGCTGATCAACAACAAGCAATTGTTTCATTTAAAATTGGAATTAGTCTAGCTAAAGTCGTAAATGTAGCAGCAAAATTTAGAAGGCGAGAATATGGAATAATTTTGAGTCTTGAGTGTCATAGTATTTCCTGTTTATTACATTTAATTTTAGTTGAGATTAACTCATTTGAACACAGTTAATAGCTATTTTCTTAGTACTGCTCCAAATTACATGCAAAATTTGCTAATTAACATGCATACTCGTATTATTATTATTATATTTTTTATTATTATTATTATTATTATTATTGATTAGCTGTTTATGCACCTCGGCCTGAATAAATCTATTGTGCAGCCATGTAGCCTACTCGAACAGTTTTAGGCTATTAATAAATCCTAAAACGGCTGTAGGCTTAATTCCTACCAGAAGGTTTGGATCTATAGCCCCATTTGTCAGGTAATTTAGTCTGCACTGTGCCACTGCTGGGCAGTCGCATAGAACGTGCTCTGCTGTTTCGTGAGCCTCTTTGCAGAGTCTACTTTTTTATGTGATAATTAAGTTTACAGTGTCCTGTTAGTAGTTCAGTACTTAGGTTAAGGATTGCTTCTGCCTTTATCCGTTCTGGATCTATGAGTCTTTTCGATTGCCGCATGCCCCATTGGGCTCTCCAGTAATCGATTAGGCCTCGTTGTTCCTGCTTACGTAGAAAGCCACTTTTGAAGTTGTTATTTACCCCGCAGAAAGGTTCAGGACCTATGAAGGGAGTGTTTGCCCCCTTTTTAGCTAAAGTGTCTGCAATTTCATTCTCTTCGTGCCCCTCATGTCCCGGAACCCACATCAAGGTTACAAAGTTTCTTGATGCTAGGGTGTTGAGGATTTTAAAACATTCCCAAACCAACCTTGATTGGAATGAGAAGTTATCCAGCGATTTTAGAGCTGCTTGAGTGTCAGAGAGAATGTTTATATTGGCACCGCGCGTGCCTCTCCGTTCTCTGGCACACAGCTCTAAGGCGTGGACCTCCGCCTGGAAAATGGGAGTGGTTTTTCAATTGCAATTGCTTTTTTGAAATGTGGTCCGACAATTCCGAATCCTTACATGTCTTGTAAGATTGCCTTCTTTGAGATGGAATAGATTAGGAAGGTTTAGAGATGCACTGATTGCCATCTGTTTGGGTATAAGATATAGTGGAGTGAGTTCAGTGACCATTCCTAAAGCCGCTGTGGGGCATGTTCGCATTGCTCCCGTAACGCTCAGACAGGCTATTCTGTATACCTTGTTAAGTGTTATCTGAGTCTTAGTTTGGTCTACTTTTGGCCACCATACTAGCGAGCCATAGGTGATCATTGGCACTACTATTGTTTTATAAGACCATGCCATCATCTTTGGCCGCAGACCCTATGTTTTACCGTAAAGCCTTTGGCATACGTATATTGATCTCAAGGCTTTGCTTGTGATGTACGGTAAGTGATTTTTCCAGGTCAAGGTTTAATCTAGGATTACTCCCAGATATTTCATATCGCTATACTTAATTTCCTTCTTCGGGGGAAGGGTACACCACAAGTTTTGTTCAGAATTAACGGAAGTCCTTTCTCCCGATACGGCGGCCGCCTTAGCCGAATGGGTTGGTGCGTGATTACCATTCGGAATTCACAGAGAGAACGTTGGTTCGAACCTCGCTGAAACACCAAAAATAAGAGAAACATTTTTCTAATAGCGGTCGCCCCTCGGCAGGCAATGGCAAACCTCCGAGTGTATTTCTGCCATGAAAAAGTTCCTCATAAAAAAAATATCTGCCGTTCGGAGTCGACTTGAAACTGTAGGTCCCTCCATTTGTGGAACAACATCAAGACGCACACCACAAATAGGAGGAGGAGCTGACCAAACACCCAAAAAAGGGCGTATGCGCCAATTATATATATATATATTTCTCCCGTCACCAGTTTTGTGTAATGTCGAGAGCTAGTTGCATGCGAGCAGTTATAGTCGAGTCAAATTTGCCTCTAACCATGCTACATATGTATACGTGCTGGGCACACTCTCGGAAGTCGAGCTGCTGGCTTCTAGCCAGGACATAGTGGTCGGACCCAGCACATCGAGTGCTCACCATAGCACTCCACTGCTGAAACCGAGACGTCTACAGCCAATAAATCAGCACGCTCAATCCTCTTCTCCGGCGACCTCTGTTAGGGATGCCAAGAAGAAGAATAGGGATCTTTCTGGGTCGTTGCTCAAAGCGTGCTACCTGAGAGCCAAATTCATTCTGGCTAAGATAGCTAAGACTGAATTGGCCGACAGAGCAGATGAACGCGATGTAGGGGACAATGTCAGATATGAGACCGTAGTTTCGGAGTACGAAACCATGGCTGCGAGCAAAACTTTCAACTTCCAATCCCACAGAAATCTTCGGAACTAGCCAGCGGCTAAGCGAAACCAATCACAAGATGTGAACCAAGGACAGGTAGCTCTTTTCGACTCAGGGGATATCAGCCGTGGCTGTAGGGTGATCAAGTGTACCGATGAGTTCTCCAAGGGCTTTCTGGAGAAGTGCGTTGCTGAGGTCATCAATGTCTGGGATAGGCTCTCGCTTAAGCTCATGCCAGCTTTATGAGATCCCTAGAAGACCCAGAGCCCCCATTTGGCTACCGAAGGTGACGCTGGAGGGTCCAAAGATCCTCCACTGCCCAAAGCTTCAAAACCCTGAGGTTCCTATGGACAACTGGTCTATGATCAAGTTGGAAGAACCTCCGAAAAACAGCTCCACTGCATTGCTACTTATTTCTCAAGAGTCCTGAAGATACTTGAGGAAAAGAAGCACAAGCTACCAAACTAAAAACTTTTAAACTTACCGTGTAAATTTGAATGAAAACTAAAAAATTATTAAACATGCGAAACACAACTCCTGGAAGGAGTACTGCGAATCCATTGAATCCGTGAAGAATTCTGCCGGGCTAAGCAAGGTCCTTTCGAGGGAACGCTCCGGCAAAACTCTTGTAAAAAGGGAAGATGGGCTTAAGGTGGGCTTAATCTGCAGAAGAATCTTTGATTATCCTAGTAAATAATCATTTTTCAGACAATTCTATTACCCCACGTGACACTGTCGACACAATTCGGCAGGTAGGGCTACTCGATATTTCCTTGCAATCTATCCTGCCGGCTGACAGAATCACGTGGGCAATCAATAGTTTCTCTCCCTTTAAATCTCCTGCCTTTTACGATATTTTTCCTGTGATGCTTCAGAAAACAAGTACCTCAGTGGTTGCTGTCCTGTAAGAAATCTACATGGCGTGTATCGCTCTTAGGCACGTCCCTGCCAGCTGGAAGAAAACGGGGGTTGTTTTCATACCCAAGGCAGGGAGGACGGGTCACGACTCGCCAAGAACTTCGGGCCTATAAGTCTTACCTCATTTATCCTTAAGATGTTTGAAAGATTGATTGATTATCATCCGCCTTATACGAGGTTGAACGTACTGTGGAAAGATCTGTGGAGGACAAACAATTCACTTTGGCTGCAGGGAAGTTAGTGTGGTGGCAAAAGGGGATAAACTCACTAGATTCGTCGCAGGGGGGTGCCCTTTCGCCCCTACTTTAGTTGCTATTGACCAAGTTCTAAAAATATTAAATAAGGGTAGGGTTAAGGTAGTAGCATACTCCGATGACTTGGTTCTAATGGTATCGGGACCGTTTCCCTCAGTCATGGCGGAGATTTTGGCTGCCAGTTGCAACCACCGAGTCAATTCTGACAAAACGGACCTGGTGTTATTTACCAGAAAATACAAACCTCTACCGTTTAGACTTCCCAAATTAAACAGCCACGTTCTCCCGCTTTCATCGAAAGTAAGGTATGTTGGAGAGATACTTCACTCCAAACTCTATTGGAACCTACACATTGAAAATCGGGTACAGGCCAGTACAGTGCAGGAATAGAAGCAAATCTATGTTCGGCAAAAAATGGGGCCCAAGCCACAGGTCGTGCTGTTGATGTACAACGAAGTGGTTCTGCCAATTTTAACGAATGTAGGCCTGGTTTGGTGGGAAGCTCTTCGGAAGAGATATAATACCACTAAACTGGGGAGGGTGCAAAGGACTGCACGTATTGGCATCAAAGGTGCATGGAAAACTTGCCCCAGTGCTGCCTTGAAGGTCGTTTTGCAATTACTTCCTATCGACTTTTACGTTCTTTCCCCCGCAGCTCAAAGTGTAATCAGGTTAAAGGTGGTTGGCCTCTCAAGGCAATCTCTCAAGGGACACAGTAGCATTTTTGGGCAGTTAACACCGTATTTCTCCGAGCTTCGGACAAATCTCTCTATCCGCAAACTGGAGTTTGAGGGTCGTGCTAGGGCAATCTTTCCAAATAAGCATGATTGGATAGAGGGGAAAATCTGCGCTCAAGCTTGCACCTGTGTCTTCACTGACGGCTCCAAGATGGAATCGGGAGTCGGAGCGGGTTTCTCTAAATCAGTCAATTTCTCCTTTAACTGTCAAATACCGCTAGTGTTTTTCGGGCAGTAGTCTTTCTCCGATAGTCAAGCCGCGGTCAAGGCTACAACGACGCCATGGTGCAAAACTAAACTAGTAAACTCCTGCAAGGAGGTGATCAAACATCTAGGGTGTGCAGGTAGCATTTCTCTAATCTGGGTTTCAGGACATAGGAACATAGAGGGAAATGAAATTGCTGACGAGCTTGCCAGGAAGGGGACTGAATTGGCCTCAGGGCCCTCCTATCCGGTCATCGGCATCGCTCTGACAGTTGTTAAAGGGGAACTGCACAAATTATTTCTCAGGAAAGCGCAGACAAGGGGGAGCTCCATTTCCTAATGTGCTATTTCGAAAACCCTCCCCCACTACAATATACAGAGGACTCAGAAACTCTTGGGGATTTCACACCATTCAGGTTACGCTATTCAGCGATAGGTATGCGAAAATTATGGGGTGAAATTTTGTAAAATTTACAATGTTTCTCTATTAGAAAAAAGTGCTTAGAGGCTTGTGACGTGAAGGAACTTCAGCAAGCTTTTAATCGTTCGCTCATTCGGACGATGGTTTCCCCCAAAAAATCACGAATTTCGTGATTTGTTGTTCTTAGAGATCTTCCACTTTCATTATAAGGTTCAATAATTTTAACAACATCAAGATGCACACCCCAAATGGGAGCAAGGGCTCTGCCAAGTACCCAATAAAGAGTATAAATTTGCGTGGACTTCATAAATCTGATTTCAATTTTTTCTATTTATTTGGTCTATAATTTGTAAAATTGTGTTTAAATTAGATTTTGACATTATACATTTCAATTGCTACTACAATCTTGGTAGAGGCCCTATTCTGCCAAGAGGCGAGCATAATTGTTTTTGACAATCGGCATGTATTCTCAAAACTCTCTGAGTAGTTTTCGAGTGTCGGCTTATCTTTTGATGTCTTTATTGAGAATAACAATTCATTAACCCTTCAAAACAATGGTAATAATTAATAAGTGCAGAGCACTTACAATGAATAGACAATTTTAGTGTTGAAATTCAATTTAAAAATTGAAAATGAGTGGTGCAGTGGGAAGTATGATTGAAATTAGATTTTGACATTATACATTTCAATTGCTACTACAATCTTGGTAGAGGCCCTATTCTGCCAAGAGGCGAGCATAATTGTTTTTGACAATCGCCATGTATTCTCAAAACTCTCTGAGTAGTTTTCGAGTGTCGGCTTATCTTTTGATGTCTTTATTGAGAATAACAATTCATTAACCCTTCAAAACAATGGTAATAATTAATAAGTGCAGAGCACTTACAATGAATAGACAATTTTAGTGTTGAAATTCAATTTAAAAATTGAAAATGAGTGGTGCAGTGGGAAGTTTGAAATGCGGATACTTAACTTAAACAAAAATCGTATCCTCCGTACAAACAATACACTTTTCAAAAACACATCCAAAACACAAACGTTAGCGATGGTTTGACGGCTATATACCCCAAAGTGAATTCAACTCTAGTCAAAGTGTCTCGATATGCATAGATTGGTTTGATTTTACTGAGTTTTTAAACTGTTCCGTTAAAAAGCACGATCAATGGCAAACCTCCGAGTGTACATATTTCTGCCCTGAAAGAGCTCCTCATAACAAAAATATCTGCCGTTCGGATTCGGCTTGAAACTGTAGGTCCCTCCATTTGTGGAACAACATCAAGACGCGCACCACAAACAAGAGGAGGAGCTCGGCCAAACACCCAGAAAGAGTGTATATATATATATTAGTAAATATAATCGGTGCAACAAAGTTGTGACAAAAACTGATTATGTTGTTGGAGGGAAAAACATGGCGCGCATAATCCAATTATTATTTTTTGATACCGTCACAAATATCAAGCGAACTCGTTAAATTGGAAGCCAATTAAAATTCATTTGATCCCCTCCTTCTTTTAGGCAACACCAGATCACATAACACTGTTACACGTGCAATCCGGGGAAATGAAAACATATCAAATTCATAAATAGCAAAAAAACGAAGGCGCCGATGGTATGAGTGGTTTGTTAAACACGTCAAATATGGAAAATAACCGTTATAGGCGCGCTGAAAATCACCACCAAAATTATTTGTGATTCTGAAATTTGACCAAATGCTTTGTGGGCGGAAATTAAGAGACCGAAAGCGAGTAAAATAAAATTTTCCAAATATGTATGGTATGTGTTATATGGGCTTGTATGCTTGCCACAACCAACATACATATGCAAATAATTATGCATAAATGAATAAGAAGTCCCGCCATTAATGAGCTCCGTAGTGCCAATGCCACATTTTGTACCGACTTTGTACTGAACGCATTCAGCCATCATTAATCCGAACGTATTATAATGCTTTGGGCAGACGGCGTTATTTAAAGGTAGAACCATGTAATGACAGTAACTAAAACATGTTTTTAAATAATCACTTTCTTCTATTAACTGACTGCAGCTATGTGCGCGTATTGGTATCTATGAATTTGATTTCACTGTCTAGGATTAATGATCTCTCAACTTAATAAATAAACAAATTCAAAATGGTACTGCATTCTTCACTAAGTGTCAATTTCCAGGGAATTCACGGCAGGCAAACCGTAAATCCATAAACATAGAACGATGCTACTACCGCGGCATATAAACCAAATAGTGGTGTAAATAGAAAATGGGACATTTAATGGGCGAAAGGATGCAACACTGCGACAGTACTGGTAGTTTGACATAGTTGACTTGCTCGCGCATTATATTCATTATCGACATTTACTCAAACCCTAACATAAGTGGGCGTATGTATGTGGCCGATAGCTACATAGGCTTTCATGGGATTGCTAGAGAATACGTTTGTTGAGTAAAAACAAAAAAGATAGCAATAAAACACTCAATGGACTTGCGGCCTTCTAAAGCTTTCAAACCCAAATAAAAAAGAAAATGAGAAAACTGCAAATATTTATGCAATTCTAAAATGTCTTAACAAAATACGATTTTGACTCGATTTAGAGTGGTTATAGCACCGTGTTCAAGCAAAATACGCATTTATGGGTAAGCCGACTTTATCTAGCATCGCTGTGTATACAATGTGGCATGAACGAATAATATTTGGTTCATGAAGTGTATTATGAATCGGCAGCACCGGCTTACAAGAATTCCAAAGAGGGCCAGTGAGGCATGCGCCATTGTGCTCGTCAGATCGACATCGGTTAATAAATTCCTTTGACTTTGACTAATAATATAAATTAAATGGGGGTGTTCCACTTCACGGATTCCTGACAGCATAAACGAGATTAAGATTCTAAAGACTTTATGTGTGCAGTGAAAGTTTCCACCACTCCATAGACAACTTATTCATTGTTAGATCATCACTGCACGTAGATTTTCTTTTTATGTTCTGATTAACTCCATTTTGCCACTGAGATTTGGTATTTTCTTTCCTTTTTGAAATCAAAGGTGCTAAACCGTTTTACTAAAAATCGAACAGAATCTTGTTCATTGTCATAGGCGTTTATTATTTCACATTTTCTTTATATGTTAAAAACTTCTTAATTGATAGAATAAGTCAACTTTGTCAAATAATGGCAAGAGTCAACATTAGACTGGATTGTTCTTGTACAGCATTTCAGTGCTTTACCAATAAACTAAAGCAACTCCTGCAAGAATTAGAAAATTATGAAAAACGAAAAACAGCCAAATCAGAAACAATATAAACAAGACGAGATTCCATAATAGAAGGCTGAGTAAAGTTTGACACCTGATTTCGGACGCTCCTTAATCCATTGATGCAATTTGGAACTAAGTGGAAAAAGGGCTTAAGTTTATTATCCCCTTTCTGAAAAGGTAATGAAAAATTGAAAAAGGGTCGGTGTGAACCATACAATAGGTTTATGTTATTTTATGAACGGTACTTAATTATTATTATGGTATTTTTTACTATGGTTAAGTGGATTGTCACATATACATAGGTATGTGACTATGTCAATGCATGTGATTGGCATCTACATATACGAGGTTCGTTTGAAAAGCCCGTTTGCATACATAAATGTAAACTACTTAATTGCTTGGAATACATCTTTTTTATATTTCGACACAATCGTCTTTCGTCCATCGCTGTTCTAGTTTGCTTATTCCTTCCTGTTACGACTGAATGCAAAGCTGGTCAATGCTAATATGGCAACCCCATTACTTTGACATTTGCCTTCTTCCATTTTTTGCGCACCCTCTTTTTCGCTCTCTTTTTGCTTGGACTTTTTCGCGAACGGACGTGCCGCTGCAGAATATACTTAGTTATATTATATTTTAAATGTAATAACTCACGTAACTCATAAATAAAAATAATAAATTGAAAGTTTCATCAACATTTTGGCATCCCTTGCGGGGAACCTTTCCCTGCACATTGGAAATAATAAAAGTAAGGCTGCAGCAGTCCAGCAACGTTCTACACTTCGAAGAAACGTAACCTCAAATACGGAAGATCCGCGTGTTCGTCGCACAATCAGACATGGTGCTTGGAAAGGAAGAGTCTTTATCCAAGCTCATCTTAAACTTTGGTGCAAACACGCGTAAAATGGCAAAGTCCAAAAAAACAAAGGGCTATCTCGGAGCCAGGCGCAGTCTGCTGTCGGAGTATTGGTCGCGCTACCACGCTATTCGCGACGATCTTGGTGCGCTGGCGGTCACTGATGCTAATGCAGCAGCGGTGCGTGACGCGCTGTCCGATGAGCACTTTGCAGCTATTGAAGGAGCATATTGCGAAGCAATGGGTGAACTCAACGATGGTATCGACGAGCTTTCAGATATCGGCAATGACAGTTTTAATCAATCTGCCACGTTTCGCTCATTTACAGCAAGTGCACCACTCACAATTCTTCCAAAAATCGAGTTGCCGAAGTTCGATGGGTCTTTTGAAAAGTGGCTAAGCTTTAAGGACATGTTCACCACGTGCGTGATCAAAGATACGACACTCTCCAACGTGCAACGAATGCACTATCTCAAAAGCAGCGTACAGGGCGAGCCGGAGGTTATGCTCCGGAGTTTTTCGGTTATAGACGCTAATTTTATAATCGCGTGGGACCTTCTCCAACAAAGGTATGACAACACACGACTACTTGTGAAGTCATACTTGCGAAACATTGTCAAGTTGGCGGCAATGCCCACAGAATCCGAAACGAGTCTGCGAAAACTGTTGGACACCGTGACTGAGTCAATGCGTGCGTTACAACAGCTTGGCCGTCCAACAGCTCAGTGGGATGATTGGCTAATTTTTCTAATCACCGAAAAGCTCGATTCTGCCACAGTTAAAGAATGGGAGATGAGTCTTGGTAGTCCAAGTGAGCTGCCTGCTTACAGCGATCTAGTCTCGTTTCTAGAAAAACGCATTCTTGGATTGGAAGCAGTGGGGGCAGCTGCCAAGAATAAATCGAAAGATTTTTCACAAAAATCACCACACAATCAAGCTGTGCGAAGTCATCAAACGAGCTTTGGCCGATGCTCGTGCTGTTCGGGTAAGCATACGCTCATGTACTGCCCGGATTTCCGCAAGAAAACATCTTCAGCAAAATTTGATCTGGTTCATAAGGCAAAACTTTGCAAAAATTGTCTAAAACCAGGCCACACTCTTGACGAGTGCTCATCTACTTATACATGCCAAAGGTGCATGCAAAAACATCATACACTGTTGCATGACAGTCTTTCTACGCAACCCAACAAGGTTGCTACTCATCATACGCGTTCCGATTATTTAATACAGACACCAAACACAAATGATCTCACATCTGTTCTGCTTGCAACTGCGGTTATTGGAATACGCTCTCCCACAGGGCATGAACTCCAACTGCGGGCGCTTCTGGACAATGGATCACAGGCATCTTTCATCAGCGAGTTTGCAGTTCAACAACTACACCTTCGCAGAGCCCGTCTTCAAGTACCCATCACCGGTATAGGCGGCTGCCGTGTAGGTGAGTCTAATGGCGTAGTTCATTTCTCATTACATTCACTTACAGAACCCGAGTTCAACATCGATTGTTCGGCTCTGGTCCTGCCCCGCTTGGGACATCTCATGCCGTTAAAACGTGTCGATCCAAAACCATATTCGGAATTTCTCGATCTGCCATTAGCCGATCCAAACTTCTTCGAACCAGGGTCTATTGATGTCATCATCGGCGCAGACCTCTACGGTCTCCTTTTGCGCAACGACATCAAACGCTCTGCCATCAACAAAATTACCGCACAGAATACTCACTTAGGATGGGTAATCTACGGGCGTCTGCCCCACACATCTACACTACTACTGGCCACCACGTTTTGCGCTACAGCCACTACTGAGCTCAACAATTTGGTCCAGCAACTGTGGAAGTTCAATGAATGTGAGGACGTGGAAGGCTCATCCTCAATGACGCAAGACGAAATTTACTGCGAGAAGCTATTTGAGCGTACAGTGTGTCGCGATCTTTCCGGGCGCTATCACGTTCAATATCCCTTTAAGGAGTCCTGTGACCTTGCTGCTCTATCCGATTCTAAATCAGATGCCCTTCGACTATTCGCATACCAACAAGCGCGCCTTCAAAACAATGCCACACTCAATGAAATGTATACAGCGTTTATGGCTGAGTACAGAAATCTTGGTCATATGGAGCCAGTCCCATCTGACGATTTTGCGCATCCAGTATGTTACATTCCTCATCATGGTGTGTACAAAAAGGGTAGCACTACGACGAAGCTTCGTACTGTATTTAATGCTTCAAGGAAATACAAAGGTGGCGTTTCTCTAAACGACTGTCTTCATGTTGGACCCAAGCTGCAGAGCGACTTAAGCTCCATCATTTTAAAATGGCGAATGCATCGAGTTGCGTTCATAGCGGACATTGAAAAATGTTATCGCCAGATTTTAGTCAGCAGACCTGATGCTGATATGCAGCGGATTGTCTGGCGTGACGAGCAGGGCAAGCCAGCCATTTACCGGTTGCTCACTGTAACTTACGGCTTAAATTGCTCGCCGTATCTCACCATTAAGGTTCTGCACACGCTTGCTACGGATGAAGAACACGATTTTCCGGCAGCATCAAAAATATTAACGGAGTCGTTTTACATGGATGATTGCCTGCATGGTGCCGCAACCGTGGAAGACGCTCTGAATATTCAACGCCAGCTACAACAGCTTTTGCAGCGCGGCGGATTCAACCTTCGGAAGTGGATGTCCAACTCTACTGAATTTATGCGCCATCTGTACACTGAAGACGAAAACCTTGGGCTGTCCCGCAACTTAAATCTTGATAGCGAAACAAACGCTCTAGGAATTTATTGGCTGTGCGACACTGACAGCATCGGTTACAAGACAAACGTAACACCTATCATTGGAGACATCACAAAGAGGCAGCAATTGTCCGATGTGGCCAAAATCTATGACCCGCCGGGTCTACTAGCACCTGTCGTAGTTAAAGGTAAAGCTATTTGTCAGCAGCTGTGGTTATCGGGTGTCGATTGGGACGATCCCATTCCTGATCCACTTCAACAAGAATGGCGACGCTTTAGAGACGAAATGCCTCAAATCAGAGAACTCAAAGTGCCCAGGTGGGTTGGAGCTGAGCCCAGTGTATCCAGTTACCAACTGCATGTATTTTCTGATGCCTCTACTGTGGCATATGCTGCTGTCGCGTACCTTCGTGTGGAAACTTCAGGTAATGATGTTAAAATATCAATTCTATCCGCTAAGACTAAGGTGGCACCACTGAAGAAGATAACCATCCCGTGTTTGGAGCTAAATGCTGCTCTACTCGCAGCGAAAGTAGCCGCTAAAGTGCTGTCAACACTGCAACTACCAGCGATTCGACTTTACTGTTGGTCGGACTCCAAAACCACGCTCAGCTGGATTCGATCAAATCCTGGTAAACACAAGCAATATATCAGCAATCGTGTAACTCGAATCCAAGAGTTAACACCAATCAACGCTTGGAAGTATGTACCTACTACAACCAACCCAGCCGACATTGCATCCCGGGGTATTTTCCCGTCTCAGCTCGCAGGGTTGTCGCTGTGGTGGCGGGGACCTCCGTGGCTAAATCGTCACTCAAGCACCTGGCCTGAACAACACAACGGTTCGACAGATCCAGACGAAGAATTAGTTCTCTCCCTAGTGACGATTCCGGAAGAGTCCAAACCAACCATGCTCACGACATTGCTTCAAAAATACTCGAATCTCAACAAGCTATTGGCAGTCACATCTTGGTGTCAGCGTTTCCTTGCCGCACTGATGAAGCGACCCCATGAAACAACTCTATGGTGCACTGTGACTGAAAGAACCGCGGCCTTGCAATTCTGGATAAGGTATGTTCAGCAGACTCATTTCGCTAATGAGATCTCCTGTCTTCGTTCTAGCAAACCGATTTGCCAGAAGAGCAAGCTCCTCAAATTGAACCCAGTTTTGGATGACGATGGTATTTTGCGTTTAAACGGGCGGTTGAAGAACGCAAACATGCCTTTCTATGAACAGTTTCCATGCTTGTTACCGAAACAGGATCCTCTGTGCACGTTACTGATCAGTCAAGCGCATGACTATACGTTGCATGGCGGCGTTCAATCGACTCTCAACTTTATAAGAAGAAGATACTGGATTATTGACGCTCGTTCGTCAATCAGACGATTCATTCATCGTTGTATAAAATGTTTTCGTCACCGAGGTGTTCCCTCGACCCAAATCATGGGAAGTCTTCCCACGCATCGCTGCAACGCAGCAAAACCTTTTAGTCATTGTGGTCTCGATTACGGTGGACCGTACCAAATTCGCAGCGCGAAAGGCAGAGGCCATCACAGTTACAAGGGCTATGTTGCCCTATTCGTATGCTTCAGCACCCGAGCAATTCATCTGGAGCTGGTTAGCGACTTGAGCACTGCAGCGTTTCTTGCAGCCCTTCGAAGATTCTTTGCACACCGTGGATACAGTTCGGACATATACAGCGACTGTGCTACAACGTTCGTAGGAGCCGATGCGGAACTAAAAGCAGATCTGGCCAGCTTTCGACAACAGCTTGAGGCGGCAGCACGGTACGTGCCAACTTGGGGAGTAACATGGCATTTCATACCACCTGGATCTCCAAATTTCGGAGGCATCTGGGAGGCGGGTATAAAAAGCATGAAACACCATTTAAAGCGCATAATTGGCAGCGCGAAGCTAACCTTTGAAGAATTTTATACTCTTTTAAAGCAAGTGGAAGCAGTGCTTAACTCGAGGACGATCTCGGCACTAACAGAAGACGCAACGGACTTAGCTGCGTTGACCCCTGGCCATTTTTTGGTGGGCGGTCCGTTAGTCGCTACTCCCGAACCAAGTTTACTTGATGTTAATCCAAATCGACTCAAAAGGTGGAAACAGCTTCAACAAATGCAGCAACATTTCTGGGCCAGATGGAGTTGTGAGTACTTGCGAGAACTACAAGTAAGACGCAAATGGCATCAAACTAGCACCAATCTATCACCCGGAGACTTGGTCTTAATACGCGACGAGCGCGCTCCTCCCACTCAGTGGACGTTGGGTCGTATAATAGACGTGCATCCAGGAACTGACGACGTTGTCAGAGTGGCAACCATTCGTACGCCAACTTCCATTATCAAGCGAGCCATATCAAAGTTAGTACTGCTGCCAATGGAGGACAACTGATGTCTTTACGGTGGGCGGCTGGTCCCTTATTTCGTCGCAGGACCTGGACGAGGTGGGCGGAATGTTACGACTGAATGCAAAGCTGGTCATGCTAATATGGCAACCCCATTACTTTGACATTTGCTTCTTCCATTTTTTGCGCACCCTCTTTTTCGCTCTCTTTTTGCTTGGACTTTTTCGCGAACGGACGTGCC